>PVKP010031527.1:0-26902 GCA_004027715.1 Plecturocebus donacophilus | reverse complement strand
TAGCTCACAGAAGTTTCTTATTATCCATCTTCTGAAGCCTGATTCTGTGAGTTCATCACACTCATCCTCCATCAAGCCTTGTTCTCTTGCTGATGAGGAGCTGCGATCCCCTGTAGGAGGAGAGGCATTCTGATTTCGGGTGTTCTCAGCCTTTTTGCACTGGTTTCTTCCCATTTTTGTGGATTTATCCACCTGTCGTTTTTGTAATTGCCGACTTTCAGATTGGGTCTCTGAGTGGATGTCCGGCTTGTTGGTTATGAAGTTTTTTCTGTTTCTTAGTTTTCCTTTGGGTGGTGCCCCTTCCCCACAGAGCTGGACCTTCCCAGGTTCAGCTGTGCTTACTCTCAGTCCTCAGTGCTTCCAATTGCTGCTCTCCTTGTGGGGATGGGACCAGCGGAGCCTGACTAAAAGGGCACCCAGTCCCGTATACTCCGCACTGAGAAGCGCCGAGCTGGAGCACCAGCAAAACAGCCGCACTGGCCAAGAGAGTCGCGCTGGCGACCCGTGTGGCTCCTTCGCTGGGAATCTCCCAGTTTGTGGGCATCAAAAATTTGTCTGCAATTGCGGCGTCCACTCGCTCTCTGCGCTTTCACTGGGAGCTACAATCCTGAGCTGCTGCTACGTGGCCATCTTGGATCTCTCTCCTTTTTTTTAAAGGTAGGGTTTCACCATGTTGGTCAGGCAGGTCTTGAACTCCTGACCTAAGGTGATCCACCCGCCTTGGCCTCCAAAGTGCTTGGATTACAGGCATGAGCCACCGTGCCTGGCCCATATGTTGAGGTTCTAACCCCCTGTACCTCAGAGTGACTTGTGGGAAAATGGGGTCTTTACAGAGGTAATCAAATTAAAATGAGGTCAACAGGGCGGGCCCTAGTCCAATCGGACTGTTGTCCTTGTAGGGAGAGGAAGCTGGGACACAAACAGTGTGGAGGGAAGACGACAAAAGGACACTGGAATAAGATGGTCATCTGCAAAGCTGGCAGAACCAGGGGCAGACCCTCCCTCACAGCCCTCAGAAGAAGCGAGCCCTGCCCATACCTGGATCTCAGATGTCTAGCTTCTGAAGCTAACACGTCCATTTCCACTGTTTAAGCCACCCAGTCTGTGGTGCCCTGTGTGGGCCCTCTAGCAAACTCATAGAGTAACTAAGATACAGTAAGAAAAAGAAACGTGTCCAGGAGACCAGGGTAGTCTCTTTTCTAAGCTGCTGCGCTCAGTGTTTCTGTCCACATTCATTTCTGCAGCTGCCTTGCTTCTTGATGTTTCTGGTAAGCAGACTGTGGTATCTCCCGCTAAGAGGGGCTCTCCTTCAGAAAATGCTTTCTGCATCTCACTTGCTTCAGAAGTCTCTGGAGTGAGGAATTGGCTGCAGCTTCCAATGGTGATGGCATCACCAGCCCCACAGAAAGGCAATCTGAGCACCTCAGTGCTTTTGCCTCATTGGGCACCCAATGAGGATCGTCTCTCTCTTTTCAACCCTTCCTCTTGAAGAGCTGTGGCCATCTGGCCCTAAATGTATTTTCTTCCATTTTCAGAGGAGCCAAATGCATTTTTAATGCTGAGATCTGCATTTAAACATATTTTCCCTCTTTGCCGGGTCATTACGTCCTTAAACCTTTTGATATTTTTATGGTCAGGCAATGCATAGCTTTGTTCAAGTGATTATTCTCTGCATGCGCCATTGCCCATAAGACCCAGCAAGAGTGCGGAGGGCTCATTTAACACACAGCACTGTTCTCAGGGCGTCCCTTCTGGGCTGTCCAAGCCCTGCACCGGCAACGGCCCCAGCAGAGCTCCGCACATCGGGCCTCGGGTCTACAGACTGAGTGTCGTTCAAATGTCCCCTGGAAATGCCTTCAGAAGTTGCCGTGTTGTTGACCTGACACCATTTCTCACTGAGCACAGGACCTGCTCTCTCTCCAGTGCGGGAGCAGAGTGTTCTCTTCAGCAGAGCCCCAGGGCAGGACTGGCCTGTGTAGGGGCCATGCTGGTGTCATGCAAGGCCTGCTAGTGCTCGGGCGCGAGAATCAGGCAGGAACCAACGTCTGCTGAGAACAGCAGATTCATACCTCCTCACTGAGAGAAAGGGGCAGAATTGCCTACACTATTTAAATGTTCTCTCTCTCTGTCTTTTTCTCTCCCTCTCTCTGTTCAGCTTTACTAAACATATGGCAATGGACAGCATGGCTAGATATAATATGGCAGACACAGACGGTACTGGACTGGAGTCCAGGATACCCAGGTTTCAAAGTCACAAGCCTTTCAGAGATTGATAAGGCAAAGGGACTTAAGAGGCCATAGACTGAAGGCAGGTGGAAGTCATCACCTTGTCTGGGCTTCGGTTTCCTCACCTGTAAGTTGCATGCTTTTGAGTAGAATAATCCCAAGGCTCCCTTCTGCAGCCCCTGACATTTGGGGAGTTTGCAGCAGAGAAAGACTGGCCACCTGGGACAGCCTCAATGACCCAGTGGCCTGCTAGAAAAGCACCAGCCCCCTCCTGTCTCCTCCTGGGAATGTCATAAGACAGAGTTTGCTAAGAGCAGGAATGCAGAGGAGAAACGGCTTCTCTCGGGGGCCTGGAAATCCATTCTGCTTGTCTCCTGTTTGTCTTCAGTTGAGCAGATCTTAATCTAGCACCTGCTAAAGACAGAGTCCTGAGTTCTAAGCCCTGGCACTTCAGACTGTGACTGTGTGGGGAAATCCGGTTTTTACAGAGGGAATCAAATTAAGATGTCATTAGGGTGGGCCCTAATCCAAGAGGACTGTCGTCCTTACAGAAAGAAGAAAATAGGGCCTGGCGTGGTGGCTCATGTCTGTAATCCCAGCACTTCGGGAGGCCCAGGTGGGTGGATCACGAGGTCAGGAGTTTGATACCAGCCTGACCAAAATGGTGAAACCCCCTCTCTACTAAAAATACAAAAATTAGATGAATGCCTGTAATCACGCTACTCAGGAGGCTGAGGCAGGAGAATCGCTTGAACCTGGGAAGCAGAGGTTGAAGTGAGCCAGGATCGCACCACTGCACCCTAGCCTGGACTACAGAGCAAGATTTTTGTCAAAAAAAAAAAAAAAAAAAGCCCAGAAAGAGGAAAATAGGACACAAACAGTACAGAGGGAAGACAATAAGAAGATATTTCTTATCATTTAATAAAACATTTAAATTTATACTGAGTGGAGTTCCACAAGTGTCAGGGACCATTCTTAGTGGGCTGGGTTTGTTTGGTGCTGGAAAAGTAAAGACAGTATATAAACTGTCCCCCACATTGTGGAACTCCCAGTCTTCATATAAGTTTCAATGTTTTATTGAAATCGAGAAAACTGAGTGTTTGGTTTTGGTTGGGGGTGAAATCCATTGGGAACAATCCTATGGCATATCATGGCTTCTTTTTAAGTTAATTTCTAGATTCTCGTCTCTTCGTGGCTGTGGTCATCATCGGTGCTGTTCACCAGATATTTCCAATTCCCTTTCTACTGAGTAGATAGTAGCTCCATTTATCTTTGAGCCACTAAAATTAGGTGTGGCTATGCGACTTTGTTTGCTGATGAAATGTGAACAGAAATCACGGGTTTTGCTTTCAGGCAAAAGCCTGAAGAACCATCATGTGCTCACCCCATGGTTCCTTTTTTGTGCCACGGTAGCCAGGAATACTCCAGAGGGCGGAGGCTAGCTAGCCTGTGTCTCTGGATGAGGATGAAGTGGAGACTTGCTGATCCATGAGGGACGTGGAAGATGAGCAAGAAATAAGCTTTAGCGGGTTTAAGCCATGGAGATTTCAAAAACCCTGTTATTATGGAAAATTTCAAATATACATATGTATATATACAATCTAGTATGTATATGCATATATATAATGCCAAACCTGTTATTCCCATTATTCAGCTTTAACAATGATCAATGGTTGAATATCAAGGATCAATGCATCAAGCCTCTGTGATCTGGAATTTTTTGTTATTACAGCACAACCCAGACAGATCCCACCTAAAACAAAAGGAAAGAATGTGATTTTATAGAAATAGGAGATGAGTGATAAGGAGCTTAAGAGAGTGGAAACATGTTTGAAATTTGATTTGTATGCTATATTTTAAAAAATGTGTTTGCTTTTAGTGATTCAGGAGAGCTGCACATCTGCCTAAGTTAGCTGAAGTCAAAGTCGCTTGTCTTAGCCCATTTGGGTTGCTAGGATAGGAATCCGCAGACTGGGTAGACATTTATTTCCCACAGTTCTGGAGGCCGGGAGGTCTAAGATCAAGGCGCTGGCAGATTTGGTGTCTGGTGAGGGCCCACTTTCTGGTTCAGAGACAGCGCCTTCTCCCATAGCCCTCTTGTAGCAAAAGGGGTTTCTTTCATGAAGGCTTTAATCCCCTCCATGAAGGCTCTGCCCCCAAGACCAAATCACGTCCCAAAGCCCCACCTCCAAACACCGTCACCTTGGGGGTTAGAATGTTCATCTGTGAATTTTGCCTAACATTGCTGGACCCTCAGAATGGGCCTGCTTTGTGAACCCTTGTCCCTTCGTCTCTGCCTAAGGCCACCTCCTTCAGCTCACCCTCCAACTCTCCTGGTAGCTGGCACCCAGCTTCTCATGAGCTCCTGTGGAGAGAGACGAAGCCCTGTGGCCTTGCACAGGGACCTACTTCATCTTTCTGGGCCCAGCTTTTCACATCTGGCATCATGAAGGTCGTGTAGCGGCTGCTGTCAGGGGCAGCTCCAGAGCGTTAGGCCTGCTGAACAGCAAGTCCTGTTCTCTCCACAGAGCCAGTTTGATGCAGTGCATTCTAAGCCACATGCAGACCTTGAGGCACATGTTCTGTTATTCCTTAGGTCTACTCGTTGCAATGATAGTAGTGTAGCAAAACGCCCCAGCAACACCTCCACTGGTGGCTGAGCCCCCTGAGGACCTGTGTTTGCTGGGCTGACGTTCTCTCTATGTGGTTCCTAAAGGGCCGGAGCGTGTTGCCCAGCTACTCGTGCCTTTCCGCTAGTCTACTGGACTGCCAGGAGCTGGCATCGCCACTGCTATTGTTCTGATGTTGTAGTGTATGTAATTGGGCAAGTCTCCCCTCTACTCTTCTTTGTAAAAGTGAGTTATTTCTCTATTGAGTTTCTCTAAAAGAAATCCAGTTGGAATTTTGATTGGCGTTGCATTAAATTTATAGGTTCATTAATATAATTAGATCTTTATAAATGTCATCCAAAATAAGGCATCTGACATGAGGTCATCCTACCCAAAATGTGGAATGTGCTCTATTCAGATCATTTTATATTTCCTTATTAGAATTTAAAACATGTTTATAGAAGTTTTGTGTATTCTTGGCTAATACGTAGATATATTTTGTAATTCTTGCTGCTGTTGTGAATGGTATGTTTTTAATAATATTTTCCAGCAGTTATTGTGGGTGGGCAGAGAGGCTGCTGATTTTTGCAGGTGGATTTTGTGTCTGGTGAAATTGCTGAACCTTAAGAGTTCTCATTGGTTTGAATCTGTTTTTTCTTTTTCTTTTGAAACAGGGTCTCTGTCACCCAGGCTGGAGTGCAGTGGTGCAATTTTGGCTCACTGCAACTTCTGCCTCCCAAGCTCAAGTAATCCTCCCACTCAGCCTTTGGAGTAGCTGGGACCACAGGCATGTGCCATGATGCCTGGCTAATTTTTTTGTAGAGATAGGGTTTTGCCATGTTGCCCAGGCTGGTCTTGAACTCCTAAGCTCAAAGCAATCTGCTCATATCAGCCTCTTAAAGACTTGGGATTACAGGCATGAGCACTGGGCCTGAATCTGTTTTTTCTAAATTGACAGATTTTTTTTTTTCTTTTTTACTGCTACAATAAGAAGCACCCTCCCCCAACCCAACCCCAGTTAATCTCTGCAATAGGTGGAGGGTGGGGCTTAGGGGAAGGGTGACTCACTAGACAGGAGTGGGAACTGCCTGGGTTTTTGTGACACTAACATCTGTGTCCTCCATAGCTTCAGACATTTGCTTTTGGGCCGCCGGCCACACTGATGGAGAAAAGGCGGCGTAAATTCTCTGGTAATGGGGGTGAGAGAGAAAGGGATGTGGTGAGGAAAAGGAAGACAGAATAAGGGAAGGAACAGGGACTTTGGGAGACTTTGCCTGGGATGGGGGTCAGTCTGGGGCCTGGGAGGTATGAGAGACAGAGGGTGATAAAAGGGCGTCAGGTGTCAGAGAGCAGCTGGACCCACCATCCGACAGCAACACCCAAAGACCTTTGGTCACATAATGTGGGGACAGGGAGGGAGAAGCTCTGGCATGGGAGATAGACTTGGGCACCCGGCAGTGCCCTCCCACCCCGGCCATGCTGACCAGTTCACAGAGGCCTTGCCCGTGTCACTGCACTGCCTTGACAGTGACACCCGAAGCTCCTGCCCAAGGATTTCTCAGGCTCCAAACCTCCTGCATTCCCAGGGCTCCCGGAAATCAGAGCTGAACCCACAAGCCACACAGAGCTGGGTCCCTGAGCTGCCTCCCAAAAAGAAGTGTGTGAAGGGCAAACATTCTCCGCCACATTGAGAATGTTTTAATTGGACCACTGTTTGCCTTGTTTAACGAGAAGCTGTAGCTAAGCATTAAGGTTGCTTTGGTTTGGAGCCTGCTCTGCACACCGCATAAACAGTGGCATCAGGCTGCCCTCGGCTCTGTACACTGTCTTCCGGGGCTGCTGGAGGCAGGATGTGGCGGCCTGGTTCCACAGCTGTGACTAGTGACCCTGATTTTAACCCCCGGCTGAGTGGCTGTAAAATCAGGAAGGGATTCGGGTTTTGTGTTCCCTCCCGGCCCCTCCTGCAGGAGCTCTGGATGGAAGGGCAAACGTGTTAAGTGTGGTTGTGCTTTGCTGACATCTGCTCCCATTTTTGCCCCTTCACCGCTTTTAATGAATTCTGGGTTCAGGCACCCCAAGTCCTGAATGTATGGAATCTGTCCTGGGAGAATCTGTTTGTTCTATAGAGATGAGCAGAGGCATCCAGGCAGGCATCGTGTGGGAAAGCAGAGAGGTGCCCCGGATCCCACTTGAGGCCAGAATCCTCGGGTTCTCCAGGGGCAGCAGGCGTGGTGCCGTCTGTAAGCAGTTCTCGAAGAGGCCAGACTTTTCCTATAAACTTATGATAATTAAAAAAAAAGAGGCTATATTGGAGCAAAGAAGCCAGTAAAAGGGCAAATGGGGATCAGAGTGTAAGTCTGGCCCAATGACCCAAATCCCGAGTTGGTGGAGGTGTTTCCAGGGGCTGAAGAGCCAGGCCCAGGCTGGCCCCAGGGAACCCCCAAAGCCCATGGGTGAGACGGGCATTTTGGGGTATGCTCCTTCTTTCCTGTGCCAGCCTGTCTCCACATGCTAGGTGGTTGTGAAGCAACGGCTTGCAGTGACTCAGCTTTATAAATGGAACATTTACAGTGAAAATTACAGGAAATTCCCAGAGTCTCCTGCCGGGGCTTATTTTAGGTGCACGGCCTGCACAAGTGAAACCCCAGCCCCTTCCCTCTTCCAGCCTCTGCTCCCCACAGCATCCTTGGATATCTGATTTGAGGCAATTGCTTCTGTCCTGTGACAGGAAACCACCCCAGGAGGTCTGAGAGAAATGAGGAACAGAGGCATTGGAGACATGTGTCTCCAGCCCCATTCAGATGCACTCCTGGGAGAGAACAGCTCATGTTTGGCTCACACTTCCCATGTGCCAAGAGCTCTGCTGTGTTACCTCAGTGACTTTCACTGACTCCCAAGGAAACTGGAATTCAAACCTATGTCCAACCCTCTCCAGATCCTGAGAGATTAACCACACACTCAACTTCCCCTGAACACAGAATAAGAAGGCAAAAGAAAGCGGAGAGGATGGGAGAAAGGCACCAGTTCCCTGGCCTTTGGTTATATTTCCCTTTCCCTTTTCAGTAACACATTTCTTGGCAGGGAGTCTTTTCTGGAAGACCAGACTTGAGCTTGGAGTGGCTTAACAGCCCTTGCTGTAGCTAGGTTTAATGGAGAAGCAGAGAGAGCTGCCTGCACCCGGGTGGGAGGCTCTGCCATGCAGCGGCTCAGGCCGTTGCAGGTTTAGCGCCTAAATGTTGTGTAAATATTTGCCCAACTGCTCCCAGTGTGCCTTGGAAGAAGCAGCGGGAGCCGGCCTGGCTGAGTCACTGAATGCTGAAGCAACGAACAGAAATGTGGGTGCAGTGCCTTTGAATGGCTCCCAGCTTCTACTTTCTCATAATTTGTCTGGATCCCTCTCGCCAACCAGCCTGGTTACAAGGGGGGGCTCTGCGCTAGCCTGCCGGGCACAATGGCACTTTCTGCATTCTCCAGATGGAGCCGGCACACCCATGCCTTCATCAAGCAGCTGGCACTGCCAATGCATTTTTGAGCTACAGAATTGTATTCCTAGCAATCTGTGAGATTCTCCCCCTAGGTCCTTGCAAAGCTTCTGAATTTACCGAGTTCAAAAGAGAACACCCAAACTGGCTTGTCTTGTATTCTCTTTCAGTTAAGGCTGCTTCCCTAGTCCCCCTAGCTAGAAACCATTGGCTCATCCTCTAGTCCTCTGCTGCTCTGCCCTCTCCCTCCCAAGTCTGATGGATTCTCTTTCCTAGCTCCCCGCTCAGTGCCTGGAGCGCATGGCCCATGCTGTGCTGTGACCACTCCTCCCCCCTGCCCACCTTTTCTGACCCATTGGGTGGTTGGCAGAGGTAGGAGTGGGAGTTGGGAGGGGCGGCATGACCCAAGCTGAGCTCATTAGAGCCCTTCCCCAGGGTTTTTCTAGCTGCAGCAGGCTCTTTTCTCTCTAGATGCTTGCTGGAAGCTAGGAATCCAGAGAGGCCTGTGGCCATGCATCCACAGCCTGGCGAAGCCTGCCCGCAGCAGCCAGAGGATACTGGGCTGCAAGGAGAAAGAGACTTCCCGAGGGGACAGAGCTCCTGGTGCAGCTGTCCCAAAACCAGGTCCACCCGCCCCCATCCATCCTCCACAGGCCACCAGGATTCTTTTCCATTTTCTCCAACTTTTTGTTTTAAAAAAGCCAACTACAAAGAAGCTGACAGAATAAGCCAGTGAATACCTACATACTCTTCACCTAGATTCACCAGTTATTAGCATTTTGTGACAATTCTCTTTTTCTCTGTATATTCATGTATGTATGATTTTCTGAAGCATTTGAAAATAAGTTCCTGGTGTCATGACACTTCTCCCTGACATATTTCCGTGTGTATTGCTTAACGATGCAAACATTTTCCCACACGGTGGCAATACCACGATCACATTCAAGAAATGTAACAATGATAGAGTAATATATTAATATATATCCATATTCAATTTTGCCTGGTGGAATTTGTATATGGGTATAGGATATAGTTGTTTTTTTCCTTTTCAATTCAAGAGCCAATCATGGCTAACAAATTGTGTTTACTTGTCATGTCTGTTCAGTGCCCTGTAACCTAGAATTGTTCTCCTCTTTTTGTATTTCATGATGTTAGCATTTTTTGTAGCATATCTTTCAATTTGGATTTGTTTTTTTCCTCATGATTAGTGTCATGCTATATATTTTTAAAAGAGATAACACTGGATTTAGCAGAGATAACACTGGATCTTTCAATTTGGATTTGTTTTTTTCCTCATGATTAGAGTCATGCTATATATTTTTAACAGAGATAACACTGGATTCTCTCAGTGTGTTACATTAAAAGACACATGATGTCAGTTATTGGTGATATTGAGTTGGTATCTGCCAGACCTCCTCATTGTAAATGTACTGTTTTCCCTTGATACATGGGAATAATTTTATATATACATATAATTATATATATATATATATATATATATATAAACATGTATATATGTTCTTTACCAGCATTTATATATATAAACATATATGTTCGTGTTCTTGTAAAGTGGAAGTTAAATATATATTATTATGCTGGTTCCCTTGGCTCCAATTTCCACAGGTCAACGTAAAGAAGGCCCAGTTGCACGTGCACACACAGTGGGTTGTGTTAGAGGGGAGGAACACTGAGCTTAGAGAATCAGCATCCTTTATGATGGGCAAAAAATCTTTAACCTCTTCTGCAGAAGACATCTCTTTCTTTTTATTTATTTATTTATTTTTAAAGATGGGGTTTCACCATGTTGGTCAGGCTGGTCTTGAACTCCCGACCTCAGGTGATCTGCCCACCTTGGCCTCCAAAGTGCTTGGATTATAGGAATGAGCCACCGTGCCCAGCCGACATTCTCTTTCTTATGCTGGGCCCTAGGCATGCCTGCACTTTGCTCCAGAGGGAGAGCCTTGTCTTCCAAGGCTATTTGTTATTCAAATACCTTTGGAAAGAGATAAGAGAACAGAGGCTGCAAGTGGTCTTGCTCGTAAGACATCCACAAATACGAGAGACCCGTGGAGAACACTCTCCCAACAGATCCTGGAAAATTATCTTTCTACAACACAATCCAGCCATGTTATTCCCCTGTTGTGACTGGTGGTCTCCCTAGTCTCTCCACCCTCAGCAGCGGACACCACCACCTCCCCCGACCCCTGACTGTGTGCATGGCTTTCCAGAACTCGGGTCTGCGTTGCCCATCTTCTCTCTCAGCAAGGTGTGGCCATGTGACTAAGTTCTGAGCAAGAGTGTTTTAGTATAAGTAAGTGTACACAACTTCTAGAAAATGCCCTTAAATGACAGTGTGACTTAAAGGACAGGGAGCATGCCTTTCTCCTCTTTCCTTCTTCCTACAACATAAAGTAGCAACCTCCCTCCTCCAAGGCACTTCCTAATTCTCTCTCTTCCTTGTTCATTTACACAGCAGATAACACCATTAGATACGCTATTTATTTTGCTTATTTTGTATATTGCCTATCTCTTCTCACTAGAATGAAAACTCCATGAACAGTGCTGGTACCAGCATATTTGTATCTGTGGTAGAAATACTGAAACACTTCTGCACCAGTTGGTGACTGATCACTGCCCCAAGTCCCTTTGTGCTCCCCAGCAGTACCTCCCAGCTACCCAGCTTAGTCTTCTTGGGCTGACATAATAAAATACCATTGACGGGGTGGCTTCAACAACAGAAATGCATTTTCTCACAGTTCTGGGTCCAAGATTAGGGTGCCGATCAATCTGGTTCCTGGTGAAGTTGCTGTTCCTGGCTTGAAGGCAGCTGCCTTCCTGCCAAGTGCTCACATGGAAAGAGAGTGTGCATGTTCTCTGGACTTCCTTCTAAAGGGCACTAACTCCATCAGACCAAGGCCCCCCAACCCTTGTGACCTCACCTAACTGATTACCTCCCAAAGGCTTCATCTCCAAATACCATCGCATTGAGGGTTAAGACTTCAACTTAAGAATTTTGGGAGAAACACAAACATTCAGTCAAGAACAATGAAACAGGTCTTGACTCAAATAGTAGGGGGCTCCCAGGACCCCACTTCTGCATGAAGGCCAGTGATGCCCTGATCAATCAGCATGCTATGCCCCTGAGGTATTCAACAAACCCTTGTTGCATGAACGCATGATCGATTCTAGGATGGCGCCGAGCCATTGCATTATCCATCCCAAGCTCGAGAAGAGCTGGAGTCAGGTTCCTCAGTGAGGAAAAATCAGGGAAACTACCAAGCAGCACTTCTCTGCTATTTTTAAACAAAGGACTTCTCTCCTCAAGCCCTTCCTGTTTCTATCTCATCCCACCACGGCAGAAGCAGAAAAGAGGAAGAAGAAACAGAAGGGGAATTATTTTTCCCCCTGGGACGAGCCATTGCCAGGCCCTTCCTTATATCAACCACAGGATCAGCAAGTGCAGGAGAAGCAACACTGCAGGGGTGTGAGTTCTGGGATGGGAACATGTGGTCCACCGGCCAGCTCAGAGCCACACACCTCTTCTTGCTGACCTCACCTCTCAGGAGTTCCATTCTGCACCAAGGCGATGGAGCAGTTTAAAAGCGTGTATCTATTACATTTTTAAACACGTAAGCCTGGTGAACCAAGTGATTCCTCCTTCTGGGATCTACCTTTGAGAAATGCTCACACGTGTGCCCAGAGAGGCATTGCTTCCAACAGCAAAAGCAGTTTAAATAATCTAGATGTCTAGCAGCAGGGAAACCGCTCATGGGTGTATTGCTAGAGAACACACTATGGGTGGGAAGACAGGAGGACTGAGGAGGAGAGAGACAGAGAAGTTTTGGGGGCTGAGCGCTTGGTGAGCGCTCACTGCCAGCATCCTGGCTTCTGGCAGGCTGCTTGCTGCAGACAAGTGGCCGTGGGGGAGTCATCACTTGAGAGCGTCCCTGCAGCTTTGCCGAAGCCGATGCACGTGCAGCAGGGGAGGAGGTGCAGCCTGGTTTGACCTAACCGTGGGTCCGTCTTTAATCACTATTAAAAGCAGTCGTTGCTGCCCTCCCTGGTGGCACTGGAGTACTGAAAGGGTAATGGAAAGAAATTGAACTAAAAGCAATGTCTTAAACCTATTAATTTAGAATGGCCAAAAGGAAAAGAAGCTCGCAGGAGAGAACGCTTGCTTTATTTCCCATTAATTGAGCCAAAGAAAACTCTTTCCTTCAAATGACTGAGCTAAGCCGTTCTTCTAGCTCTCATTATCCTCTAGGATTTGCACAGGGCACTATCTGGCTGCTCGGCTGTGCCAAAGAGCTCTCGGGACAGCCCTTTAACTGAGGACAAACAGCATGGCGGATCTAGATCTGCTCATAGTGTCACAGGGAGTTAATAAGAACGCCAAGAAAAAATAAGTCTGGGCCGGGTGCAGTGTCTCATGCCTGTAATCCCAGCACCGTGGGAGGCCAAGGCAAGTGGATCCTTTGAGGTCCTTCTCCCATTGTGTACACATGCTGCTCCACTATTCAAGAGGCAAAGTTTGTTTTTCCTTCCACTGAATCTGGACTGGCCTCATGATTTCTATTACTTGCTTTGACTGACAGAACAAGGCAGAGAGGATGCTGTGCCAGTTCTGGGCCCAACTTTCATAAGGCTTGTCAGCCTCTGCTTTTACTCTTGTAGACCAGCTACATGTAACAAGTCTGACCACCTCGAGACCTCCATGATGTGAGGAAGCCCAAGCTCTCCACACGGCCTGTCTCCATGTGGAGGACCACAAAAATGTTGATGTTCGACAGTATGAATTCTGGAAACCAAGGGATTGAAATGAGAATGTGGGATATTGGAGTTTGTGTGTTTTCAGTAAGTTTAGGGATACTGAAGTTTACCGTTTCAGTTCTGAGTTTTGAAAATGTACAGGATATACAGACAGCTGAGGTGGAAAGGAGACAATGGTTACCAAAGTTAAGGAGGTGAACAAATTTGAGGCTAAGATACTGGCTGATTGACACATGAAATTTCAGCTTTTCCAGGGCGATGGCAGGTCTAGCGGTGGGGAGAGGCACTGGAAGATTCCACTTGGGCCCTGTGAGAGCCACATGGGGGCTGGTGGTTTCCTTGGAAAGATCTAGTTTTGATGGAGGCAAACAGATTTCAGTGAAGAATCTGCAGGCATAGGATGGAGAGACCATTCACACCTGAACAGGGGTCTCGAGGGCAAGAGACCCAGAGAAACAGGTTAACAAGGCCTCAGTGGAAGACAAGTGAGGTGTGGGCGTGGCACCTCAGTTGGGCTGAAAGTTGAGCAGAGTGCAGATGCAGTTTCACTGGGGGCAGAAATGAAAGATGACTCAGATAAGATCACTGGGGAAGTTAACTGGCCTCAAGATTCTGGCTGGCCTGGAGAGAGAAAAATTTGGTTTTCCTGCCAACGCATCCAGAAGAGGGAGTGTTTTCTGTTGGCAGCAGAAGCAGCAATCGGAGACCTTTGCTCGGGATTCCAAATGAAACTCTGGTGACAGAATGCAGGGCGGGGGCTGGGTAGGCCCAAGTCAGTAAACACCCTGCTGGTCTCTGATCGTGACTCTGAGCAGAGATCAGGAGCAGGCAGCTGAGCCCCATGGTGGACGACAACCAGGCTCACCTACACTGCTGTTACCTACAAAGCTTTGACATTCTTAATCATTTACTATCTAATTTGATGTTTAAAATTTTTTATTAATTTTGAATGATTGTCATTTCAAATAATTTTTTAACAAGAGGCCCTGCATTTCCATTTTTCAGTGGGTCCTACAATGTATGTAGCTGGTCTTGCTGTTACACTACTGTGTGCATGGAAAGGTCTGGAGAAACCCATAAAACACAGGGCCCATTTGAACAAAAGCAGGCTGTCTGTGCTGGTTGAAACCCGTAAGGAAATAGGGGAAAGTTGATTCATTTAGTCACTCACAGCAAACTGTTAAGAGGAAGGAGGGGAGGTCCTGCTAGTGCCAGGAGCAGGGAGGGAGAAATAAATGACTGTCGTGGTCCTCAAGAAGCTCCTACTGTGTGGAGTAAGAGAAATGTACACAGGAACAATGCGGCAGAGTAAGAGCTGGGATGAAAATAAACACCTATGGCCGGGCGCGGTGGCTCACGCCTGTAATCCCAGCACTGTGGGAGGCCGAGGTGGGTGGATCATGAGGTCAGGAATTCAAGACCAGCCTGGCCAACATGGTGAAACCCCGTCTTTACTAAAAATACAAAAGTTAGCCAGGCATGGTGGCAGTCACCTGTAATCCCAGCTACTCGGGAGGCTGAGGCAGGAGAATCACTTGAACCCAGGAGGCAGAGGTTGCAGTGAGCCGAGATCATGCCACTGCACTCCAGCCTGGGGGACAAGAGCAATACTTCATCCCAAAAAAAGAAAAATAATTAAACACCTTCCTTCTATTTCTTCATTTTAGGGGTACATGTTTTGTTGAAAAGACATCCAGTTAAAGTAGTTCTGTCCTACGACACAGAAAACATATATGGTTTCCGTGAATATATGGTTTCCTCACAGAACACCAGAGAACCTTCCTCAACAGGAAACCTCAGTGGCTTGTTCCCTCTGTGTGAGGATGTGTTGAGGGCCAGGAGTAGATTTGGCAGGAAAAAAAGTGGAGTTACTACTGAATGTTGGCATGATCGTGTGGTTGGAAGGTCAAAACAGAAACTGGCAGCGCTACTTTTTGTTAAAAGTTCACTTGGAGAGATCACATGAGACTCTTTGATCTTGACGGTCACGGCAGTAGGCTTTAGGGCTCCCGAGTCCATTTTGTAGTGATTGTGGTGTGATTTCCTGCCCTGCTTTCTGCGCTGTAGGTGTGGTCTGCATCGCTTAGCCAGTCTCAAGGGAGGGAGGGCCTGTGGCTGCAGTTTCCCAAATCATCCAAATTAGGACTCAAAAGGAGACAGTTTTGAGGCCCAGTAACTCTGAGAAAATCCTGAAAAACATTGTGATAAAAAGGTACATCTTTCCTTAAAGCCAGAGTACTACATCAGTGGACCGAGCCGTGAAGCTAAGTAAATGAGGGGCTTGAGAGTTGCTTTCAGTGGTGAAAATAAAATTGGTATGTAACCTTATGAATGGTGGGATTTTAGCCCAAAAGAGTGTGGAAGAGACTTGGGTTTCCTTTGTACCCATTACACTTAGCACTTAAGAGAGAGTAAGGCCAGCTCTGAAGTTCAAAGGAGACCCATCCATTTCCAACAGGTCACTTAAAATTTTTTTTTTTTTTAATCTCATCTGGAACCAGAGTTTGCCCACATGATAGGTCTCCATTTGCCAGGGCCTTAGACTTCTCTACTGAAAAAAAATATACGCTCATTGTAGAAAAAGCATAAAACTTCAGAAAAGAGATAATTTTTTAAAGCCACCCATAGTCCTACTACCAGAAATAATCGCTGTTTTTTGGTGTATTTCCAGACTTTCTTCTTTGCGTGCGTGTACATATATAAAGAGTTACGGGCTCATACCATCCATGTTGCCTTGTTACTTACTCTATTTCATGTAATAATCATGAAATGTTTTCATGTCAATAAATACAGTTAAATGGTATTAAGTGCCTAAATATTCCTTTGAAGAGTTGTATTATTATTTATTTAATGAATTGCCTATTATTGGAGATTAATGTTGTTTATAATTTAAAAAAAATATTTTATTAGAGATGGGATCTTGCTATGTTGACCAGGCTGTTCTCAAACTCCTGGCCTCAAGCAATCTTCCCATCTCTGCCTCCCAAAGTGCTGGGATTACAGACGTGAGCCACCATGCCTGGTCTGTTTATAATTTTTGGTGATTATTCTTATTTATTTCCTTAGGATATGTTCCAAATAATGTAGTTGCTAGGTCAAAGCTTATGACCTTTTAAAAGATTTGTGATAGTGTATCAGTCAGGATAGGCTAAATGTAACAGACACAGCCCAGATCTCAGTAGCTTAACACAATAAAGATGCATTTTTCTTTATGTCACAGTTCAATACCAGTCATTCGTTGTGAGTGGAGGGCACTCTGCATCGTTGTCTGCAACCAGAGTTTGCCCACATGATGGGTCTCCATTTGCCAGGGCCTTAGACTTCTCTACTGGATGCTCTGATTTCAGCTGATAGGTAAGGGAGAGAAAGAGCCTGGAGAATTGCACAGGTAGTTTCAGGGTCAGGCCTGGGAGTGACTCATGTCACTTCTTTTGCTCACCTTCTGATTGTCCAGAACTCAGTCACATGACTGCTCCTAACTGCAAGGGGAGCTGGGAAGTGTAGTTTTCCTGTGTGTCCAGGAGGAAAACAAGAGTGTGATGGACACAGAACAAGCATTGTCTCTGCCTCAAATATTACCAAGTTGCCAACCAGCAACGTTTTTCCAGTTTATTTTATTTATTTATTTATTTTGAAATGGAGTCTCATTCTGTTGCCCAGGCTGGAGTGCAGTGGTGTGATCTCTTGTATTTTTAGAAATCACTTCAGCAACTTTGCAAAGAGGGTATTATTGCATTATTGCTCCCATTTTTATCTTTCTTTTTTTTTCTCCCGAGATGGAGTCTCACTCTGTTGCTCAGGCTGGAGTACAGTGGTGTGATCTTGGCTGACTGCAACCTCTGCCTCCCGGGTTCAAGCGATTCTCCCACCTCAGCCTCCTAAGTAGCTGGGATTACAGGTGCAAGCCAACACACCCAGTTAATTTTGGGGGTTTGATTTTAGTAGAGGTAGAGATGGGGTTTCACCATGTTAGCCAAGCTGGTCTCGAACTCCTGACCTCAAGTGATTCCCTGCCTCAGTTTTTCCAGTTCATATTTCCACCAGCAGGGTATGAGGATTCCTATTTTCCTTTTCCCTCAATAATTAAGAGGATGACACTCTTTCTGTTGTTTTTTATAGATCTGCATGGAACAATGCTACTTCTCTGCATGACTAGAGTTCCTGTTTTTCTCTTCGAAGATTATCTCACTAGGATCAAGACCATACTTGCTAGAGAGTCAGGACTCTGGATTTCTGATTGTTTTTAGGACGGCTACCGTCATCCTAGGCTGATCTGAGTTTCTGGGCCCTTCTCTGCCTGTTCTTTCCTCTTCCCTTCCCTTCCCTGCTGCAGAAAGTGTTTTATGTGGGTGTGAGCAACATCAAGACCCTTCAGGTCCCCTGCCCTAGTATCATCCCTGAATGCAGAACTCACTCAGCAGCCTGGGGAAGAGATTAGAGCTTTCCACAGAAAATAAGTAGAGGGAATGGAATTGGAAGGTAAAAATAGCCACTTGATGCTGACTTCCACATTGACTTTGACCAAATCATCCAGCGCCTCGTCCTTAGTACTCAGGTTTCCACAGAATAATCCTCGCGCAGTGAGTAGTGGAAGTCAGGAGGAGGAAACTGCCTAGATGTTGTGAAGGGAAAGTAATAGACTTGTGCAAAATCTGTTCTTGACCGTTTCGCTGTAAATTCAGGTTGCTGACCATCATCCGATATCTGAGCTGTGGTTTCCTCCTAGTTTTGAAATTTACTTATTAGAAGATAATGCTTTTGAATGGCTTCTTGGCCATGACTTTCCCAGGGCCTGCTGGCTGTTGCCTGATGATTGACAGGCCTAGTCCCTTGGCAAAGCAAGGTTTTATTTGCAAAAGGTATACTTGTCTAGGGCCTCCTGGGAACTGAAAGCTGGGCATCAGGAGAGGAACGCAAACTGGGCAAATCACGGATTTCCCAGGCAGGCCTGGCGTGGGGGCCAGGGCATACAGCATTGCTAAAAGCCTAGGGAAATCTGTGTTTTTAGGAGCAAACACCTTGCATTTCTAAGCTGTATTGTTTGCTCTCTCCCTGAGGAGCAGCCATGTGCTCTGGGCTTCTTAGAGAAGTGACTCACACCAACTATAAGCCTGGCTTACATACCACCTAGGAAAGGAAACACGAAGTGGCTTAGAGACAGAAAGAGCACAGCCCAGAAGGGGCTGCCATGGAATTCTCCGCAGATGAGATGGGGTCCAATGGGCAGAGGGGCAACCTGGCATCCTCTCTTTCCCTGTGTTACCACGATGCCTTTGGCAGGGACCATTTGATGGGGGTTGGATGTCCTCTTGGGGCCAGTGAGCAGGGGTGAGGGAGGGGGACCTGCTGCTGGGTCAGTAGCTCCTCTCCAGAGTGAGCCCGTCTGTGGAATGCTATGCCCCTTCTCTGTCTCATGTTTGCAAGTGAGCTTAGGTTCTTGAGATGAGTTTCATCAGGCCTTATAAATGCAAACTGTTAAGAGGTGCCTCCAACAAGAAAAACCAATCCCTGGCAGGGCCGCTAAGGGCAGGCATTCTGGAGAGCCTGCCCTGTCCTCAGCTTGGCCCTGGGACAGGCTGGCTGCAGGTAGGACAGGGTGGCTGCGGCAGAGGGAGAGGAGGGGCCTTCCTGTTGATGGAGGCCACCATGCAGGCCTTCACTACGCTTCTCCTTCTGGCTCTCCCAGGGAGGAAGGGTGGCTGGCGGCTGGCGGCAGGGCTTCTGGAGGCTCAGCCCTGGGGCTGGTCCTGCTCCTCTTAGAGGTGGCTGGTTGTGCAATTGCATCCCAGCTGCTCCTCTTCCCAGGCTCCACGCCCATTTCTCACTGCTGGTGGTGAGAAATGGAATGCTGTTTTGTGTTTTTATGCTGCTGTTCCCGTAACACCCAGCACCTCTCCTCGAGGATGAGTCCTAAGACCTGCAGCCATGGCAGGGCAGGGCCTGGGTACCGAAGGAGGATCCCACTGGAGGTCAGTTCCACCCGCTGCATGCAAAACGCCCTCCAAGGACCCTCTCTAGACCAGTTCCTCAAAGTGCGGTCCGCAGGCTGCCATCAGCGGAATCGTGGGGTGAGGAAGGGACTGTTAAAAACACAGGTTCTTGGCCTGCTCTGCAGGCCTCCAGAATCTAACCCTCTCAGGGAAAGTCCTGGAAATCTGTGTATCTAGAAGCACTTTCTTCCCCAGGTTGGCCAGCACAGAAATGTCTAAAAACTTTTCTCAATACCAATCCTGGTCTCATTTATTATCCTTCTCAAGAAAATGATTTGCTTCTTTTCAACCTTTTATGACCTCCGAAAATACAATCTGAAGCAGAGGAATGCACTCACATGAGAAACATCACCTGTGGCCTTCATTGGCAAGCATGGATCTCAGTTTTCAATCAGGGGATTTGAAGGAAGACACCTTTGATCATCGGGCTGCCTCTGTCTGCTTTTTCACTGAGTTGTAGCTATTAAATGCTCCTTCCTGGCTTTTCCTTCTCTCTTCCCCACCAGAAACTGGGCCTGCTGCTCTAGGAGGTTGGGCTCTTGAAGTCCTCTAGCACAGGGCCCAGGAAAGTCAATGATTTCCTTGTTTGCTGATGGAGCAGAAGTGGAATCTGTTGGTGTTTCCACAGAGAAAACGCTGACCATGAAGAGCCAAGAAAGATGACATGATGAAGGTGTTGGGGAAGCACCAGACATCCTCAACTCGGCTCACGCATGATCTTCTCCACCCCTCCCAGAGCTCTTCCTGCGTGAGTAACGTGGTGTGTGCTGGTGAAGTGCCTCGCTGATAAAAAGAAAGAAACTCTGATTTGCAGCATTGGCCAATTTCTGTAATGTAAATACTCCCACCATGGCAGATTTCTGGTCACCAAGGGTTTCACAACTGGTTCGTAAGTCTTGACTGTAATAATCAGCTCATGCAATGCCAGGACCTCATCATTTCTTCCCTGTCCCAGAAAACCCCCACATCACACCCAGGCTGAATATCACTTTCAGCTTCTCAGTCAGAAGGAGAAGTGGTTAAAGTATGCCAGGATGGTAATGACTAAATATCAGAATGATGAGTGTGGAGGGTCGGGATGTCTGCCAAATCGGAGATGAGTCTTCACTTCTCAATCTTGGTGTCTCATCTGGGGAAGTTGGAGAGAGACATGCATAGCTTCTCATGAACAGTCCTGGAACCCTTACCCCAAGGCCTCACAGGGTTCTCTCCAGGGCTTGCTCTTTCTCACTGTCTCCTTTAAAGCCTGTCATTCAGCTGGGTGCGGTGGCTCATGCCTGTAATCCCAGGACTTTGGGAGGCTGAGGCGGGCAGATCATGAGGTCAAGAGATTGAGATCATCCTGGCCAACATGGTGAAACCCTGTCTCTACTGAAAGTACAAAAAAATTAGCTGGGCATGGTGGTGCATGCCTATAATTCCAGCTACTCAGGAGGCTGAGGCAGGAACATTGCTTGAACCCAAGAGGCGGAGGTGGCAGTGAGCCGAGATCGCACCACTGCACTCCAGCCTGGGCGACGGAGCAAGACTCTGTCTCAAAGAATAAAAAATGAATAAATCCTGTCATCCATTGCCAGAGAACAGAAGGCTCCATCCTAATGGCCACGTTGAAAACGGTGGGCTTGGGAGCTGTCTGGACTCTGGGTCCTGCCTTTTGTCTCAGCTGGTGTCAAAATGGACTGTCTTTAAAAGCTGTCCTCAGGAGGATTCCCCATCCAACAACCAAAGGCTGACCAGCCGGGACTGACCTTTTTCTGATTTTTAGGGGTCTTGTGAACAAGAGTCAGGTGGGCAGGCAGCTCTTGAAAAGCTGAGCATAACTAAATTTGCCCATAGCCTGAGACAGCTAAGATCACAAAACTCTTCCTTCCCCTTTAGGGCCTGGGAGGGACGCGGAACCATGGGGAAAATGGTGACCTACTTTATCTCCCAGACACTGGGCAGCCATTTGCATTTGCAGATTTAAAAGCCACCCACACTGTTGCAGTTTCTGTTCTCCTGCCCCCCGGGCATACTTCTGGCTGGAGCTGGTTTTGTAAAGTGGAGTTGGCCGTGGGTGTGGGAGTCCTCCTGGAGAACCTGGTCTGACAGCCCAGTCCACAGCCCTCCCATGGGCATTTGGCTGCTCCAGCGGGTGCACAGCACAGGGGAACCTGATTTTGCCCTGGTCTCAGCCAGGAAAGTCTAGTTAAAGAAAGAAAAGGTTGGCTGGGCGTAGTGGCTCTTGCCTGTAATCCCAACACTTTGGAAGGCCAAGGTGGGCAGATGGCCTGCGGTCGGCAGTTTGAGACCAGCCTGACCAACATGGAGAAACCCTGTCTCTACTAAAAATACAAAAACTAGCTGGGTGTGGTGGCGGGCGCCTGCAATCCCAGCTGCTCGGGAGGCTGAGGCAGGAGAATCCCCTGAAACTGGAAGGTGGAGGTTGCGGTGAGCCAAGATCGTGCCATTGCACTCCAGTCTGGGCAACAAGAGCAAAACTCCATCTCAGAAAAAAAAAAAGAAAAGGTCTTAGTGGAAATGGCTTTGAATCTGGGATCTCTCTAATATTCTAATCACTCAACAAATACTTATTGAGGACCTACTAGGTGCCATACATTGGGAAACAGTGGAGGGTGAAGCAGAGTTTCTGCCCTCAGGGAGCTTATAGTTTACATTACAGGCAAGACAGCTCTTACACACATAATTCCAGATGAGTCAATAATAACCAGGTGCAGGGGCTTTGAAGCAGAAGCATAAGGTGCAATTGGAGCCTAAAACAGGGAAGCCTAATACAGACTGAGGGATCTGGGGAGGGTTCCTCGAGGAATGAGGTTGAAGCTGAGAACCTGAGGGGTGGTTCGCCTACAGTGCAATTGAAGGCTGGAAGGGAAGATCCTCCAATGCACAAAGAATTTATGCTTCAGAAACATTCTCTTCTTGAGAATATATTTGGAAATTTAGGTAGAAACTGTCTTGCCTTCATATACAATGTGGTGGAGACCCCTGTGGGCCTCCAACTTTTTGTCTTTTCGTAATAACAAGGCCCCAGTTTTTGCTAGGTATATAGCTACCCAGAGAAAAGATTACGTGGCCACCTTACTATGTTCTGGCCAATGAGATGTCAGCAGAGGTGATGTGTGGGGCCTCTGAGAAGGCTCTTTCCTGCTACCTGGTACCTAGCTGGAGGCTGAAAAGCCATCAGGGACCATGAGGAGACAGGCTGAAGTTGGGGGGCCAGCATATTACATGGAGCCTCATTCCCTGATAGCCACAGGGCTGCCATATCAACCCTGGATTGCCTCGTTCCCTACTTCTTTTATAAAAGGGAGAAACAAAGGTCAATTTTTTAAAAGCACCTATTATTTTGACATTTTCTTCCTTTCCCTTTAGGGCCTGGGAATGACACCCAACTGTGTATGACACTGTCATACACAGCCAAATATAATCCTAACTACTATACACAGCTTCTTTTCAGCTTCATGAAATATCATTGTTCTGCACTACACATATATTACCTATTTTACAGAAAGTCTCTGATTACAATAGTATCTATTTTCCCAGCCTCCTGCTTTGCCTTCTTGATCCCCTGTCCTCCCCTCGGCCCTGCACCTCCTCTCCTTCCTGGCTTGCACACCAGAGCCAGGCCTGCCCTCGGTGCCTGTGCCTCCAGGAATGAATGAGGCTCTGGGCCCGAAGGTCTCCAAACCTCTGCCACCTTCCCTCAGTGGCTGTCCTGGCAAGAGTCCTGCTGGAATCACACAAAGTCCAGCAAAGCAACTAGTCTTTCCTGCCCCTTCACACCCTTCCCAAGAAAGTGTGGAGAGTTAGAATACTCAGGCAGAGCTGGAAAAAGGGCACCCATTTACAGAAACCACAAGAATGATGATTTAATTTAACTGTCCTGCCTTGGATTTTTCTTTTTCTTTTCTTTTTTCTTTTTTGTGAGATGGAGTCTTGCTCTGTCGCCCAGGCTGGAGTGCAGTGGCATGATCTCGGCTCACTGCAACCTTCACCTCCTGGATTCAAGTGATTCTCCTGCGTCAGCCTCCTGAGTAGCTGGGATTACAGGTGCACACCACCACACCTGGCTAATATTCTAACTCCTTTCGTTGTTGTGATGGTTGAGGAAACTGAGGCCCAGAGAGGTTAAGGAACATACTCAAGGTTAGCAGCTAATAAGTAGAGAAGGTGAGATTTGGGATTTTTTTCTTTGTTTATTTGTGTAGAGTCGGGGTCTCACTATGTTGTCCAGGCTGGTCTTGAACTCCTGGCCTCAAGCAGTCCTCCCACTTCAGCCTCCCAAAGTGCTGGAATTACAGGTGTGAGCCACTGCACCCAACTGAAAAGTGGGATTTGCATCCAAACAGGCTCCCTCCAGAGTCCACACATTTAACCACTGCATCTTTAAGTACATGAGCTGGAAGTTGGGCTCAGTCCATGAGATCCTGTGTTGGACACAGTAGTTCCCGACTGAGATTGATGTGCTGAGTGAAAGCCAGTCCCAGGCCATGTCGTTTGCGTGTGTGTGTGTGTGTGTGTGTGTGTGTGTGTGTGTGTGTGTGTGTGTATTAACCCCATGTCTATCACTGGTGGCTGCGCCAGTCAAGGCTACCTTGAAACAGCAGAAACTCTAAAGCACCAGGTTCTCATGCTCATTTTCTGGAACTCTTACCTGGCCTGGCTGGGCCAGAAGTCTCCCCTGGATATTCCCCTCAGTAGAGGAGCTCAAGGAATCCTCTCCCCACCTGCAAGGCAACCAGTGGATCCTGACAGAGACCAAATCCTTCAGAAAGGCCTTTTCTGATCACTTCCTAAGAATCATATTAAGCAAGACTACTTCCCAGAAAACGTGACTGATGCTGACCGGCAAGGTCTGTCTGGATATCTATCTACCTGTCTATGATCTATCATCTATCTGTATGAACTATCTGTCATCTATCTATTTGTATGGATCTCTATCTATCGTCTATCTATCAATCATCCATATCTATTTATCATCTATCTATCCATCCATCTAATCTTTTTTGTTTCCTTTTCCTGGCAGGAAATCTAAATGTCTAAATGGGCAGGCATTCTTCAACTGTGAACAGTCTTTGCAGACCCCAACTAAAGCCTTTCTATGTTGAATAACGCTCGTGTGTGCACAAATGCACGCATGAAGAAACTTTGTATGTGATCTTTCCTGCCTGGGTTCCCCCCACCTCACCCACTGCTTGGTTTCTGCTTGGGGAATTGGGAGTCCACAGGGATGGGGAAAAAGATCAAAGGACATCCACAGGCTCTGCAGAAGCCAGCCCCTGGGCCAAGCTGCCACCAACCACTCCTCACTACCTGCTTTACCCATCTCACATCACTAGGGGCTAAGCTAAGGCTGCTTTGAGCATATGGGTCATTTTATTTTTCAGACAGGATCTCACTCTGTCTCCCAGGCTAGAGTACATGGCACAATCACAGCTCATGGCAGCCTTACCCACAGGCTCAAGTGATACTCTTACCTAAGCCTCCTGAGTAGCTAGGACCACAGGTGTGCACCACTACACCTGCCTAATTTTTAAAACTTTTTGTAGAGATGGGGTTTTACTATGTAGTCTAGGCTGGTTTCGAACTCCTGGGTTCAAGCAGTCATCCCGACTTGTCCTCCCAAAGTGCTGGGATTACAGATGTGAGCCACCATGCCCAGCCTACATGGTGCATTTTCTTAAGCAGAAATGAAGACCCAGTTGCTACTAAGCATCTGCGTCACTTGTTCTGTGACAGTTCTTCATTTTGACCCCATTTTTGAGAGGCTGTGTTTGAGGCCTGGCAATTTACCCTGGGAACTTGGGCAAGTGGCTTGGAGCCTGGGCTACAGCAGTTCTGAAAAGTCCACTCCATGCCCACAATCCATACCACATCAGTTACGGAGGTCCCAGAAATTTGTGCTGAGTCATAGAGACTGTTTTCTGGGTGAGGACATTTGCATTTTTTCTTTTGTTTGTTCAATAATAAAAATGCTTTGAGTTGATTTTCTAGACTTGGTAACAAAGAGGACGATGACAATGATAATGCAAAAGTAAGTGAAATTGGGCTGGGTGTGGCGGTTCACACCTGTAATCCCAGCACTTTGGGAGGCCGAGGCAGGAAGATCACTTGAGGTCAGGAGTTTGAGACCAGCCTGGCCAACATGGCGAAACCCCATCTCTACTGAAAAAATACAAAAATTAGCCAGGCGTGGTGGTGTGTGCCTGTAATCCCACATACTCAGTAAACTGAGGCAGGAGAATTGCTTGAACCCAGGAGGTGGAGGTTGTAGTGAGCCGAGATCACACCACTTCAATCCAGTCTAGACAACAGAGTGAGACCCTGTCTCAAAAAAAAAAAATAAGTGCATGAAATTGATGGTAAACCAGTTTCAGGTCATTTACTGGGGTCTATGCTGTGATAGGCTCATGGAAAATACAAACATGAGCCTTGCTTTTTAGGAGCCTAAAGTCAGAATAGGAAAGTCAAACTCTATGTGAAGCAAGTGGACAACTGAGGTTTCTCTAAACTGAAAGTGGCTTTACTGAGGATTTGCTGATCGTAAGGACAGAGACCCCTCCACTTGCCTCAGTGCAGGAGTGCCTGTGGTTGGTGCTGTCATGGAGACAGCTCTGAGGCCTGGGGAGGCCTCTCCATCTCACCCGTCCCTCAGGATCCCTGCTCTCTCGGTGCATCTGCCCCGCTCCTGTCTCTAATGACGCTTCCTCTGCTCATTCGGTTCCTGTTCTCTCCTAATCTCAAACTTACAGGTGACTTCACCAGCCAGGATCCTGGCTCGACCTCTAGACATCCTTTCAGCTTCAACTACTACCCTAAGTAGCTCATTCTTTCTGTGTTTGGTAGTTCTAGTTCCCAGGAGAGGCTCTGGTTGGCCCAGCTCCTAGGCCTCTGTGAGCCTGTGTTTTAGCAATCCTTGGACACTTGTCCCTCCTGACAGTCCGGTCAGATGTGGTCAGGAGTAATCGCAAGATCACCTGACGGGTTCTGGGCAGCTAGACACCTAAAACAACTCCAGGACGGGGGTTCCCGATGACAAACTCAACTAGAGGTCGTAGAAAGAGAATTTCTCTGAGCTGGAGAGAGTAGATTTCACAGGGCGGTGAGATGCCAGCATTTCAACCCATAGCGTTTAAGTCATAGGAGAGAAGAGGAAGCTGACACGCAGGAATGGCTATGGTGGTAGACTGTTGCAGTTTTCTAAATTATTTGTTTCCCTTTCCCATGGAAGGATTCTACATTCCTACCCAGATGATATCACACTTGGAAGTGTGAAACTTTTACAAATGCAATGTGAGTGGAAGGGACGTGTGTCATTTTTAGGCAAAAGCTTTCATAACCATTGCATGGCTCTCTGTTTCCTCTGCCGTGAGAACAACGCAGTCCCACATAGGGAGTGCTCCATCCGCTCAGGTCCCGGAATGGAAGCAACCTTGGGCCGAGCCAGAGCTCAGTCGTGACAGTCCATGATGGATATGTGATGCAAATAGGTCAACCTTTTTTGTGTGAAGCCCCTGAGATTTTGGGGTCATTTGTTATGTAGCATAACCTAGCCTATCCTGACGGAGACAAGGAACGTGTTTGGCATTTTTGTTTTTAGAGTATCAGATAAATGGGAGAGAAGCATGGCAGTGAAGCGGGAATGTTAACTGGAACCAGAAATCCATGTGTCAGGGAAGGAAGACATGAGCAGGCCGCAGAGAAGATCTGGAAAGAAGGAGGAGACTCTGAGAGCGATTGTCAAGGAAGATGTAGCCAGTTTTGGTAACAGGTTGTATGTTATCCTGCTTGAGCTGTGATTATGGTTTGGCTGTGTCCCCACCCA
>PVKP010031526.1:13594-26987 GCA_004027715.1 Plecturocebus donacophilus | reverse complement strand
AGGGCCAGCAAGTGCCAGCGGGCTGCCCGCCGGGGGTCCCAGCCCCAGTGCATGCTCAGCCAAGAGAGGGGTGCGTGAGTCAGCAGCAGTGACAGGCGCTGGGCCGAGGCGGTCAACAGCAGCATGGTGGTAGGGACGCCCAGGAGCGCGAAGGCGATGGAGAAGGCCTTGCCCGAGTCGGTCAGTGGCGTCGTGTACCCATAGCCTAGGGGAGTCAAGGGAGTGAAGGGGAAATCATTTTAGAGGTGGGGTCTCACTCTGTCACCCAGGCTGGAGTGCAGTGGCTATTCACAGGCACGATCCCACTACTGATCAGCACAGGAGTTTTGACCTGCTCTGTTTCCCACCTGGGCCGGTTCACCCCGCCTTAGGCAACCTGGTGGTTCCCCACTCCTGGGAGGTCACCATATTGATGTCGAACTTAGTGCGGACACCCGATCGGCATAGCACACTACAGCCCAGCACTCCTGGGCTCAAGCAATCCTCCCAGTTCAGCCAAGTGTGGCTCTGTGACTAATCTCTGGCCAATGAGGTATTCATGAAAGAGTCAAGTGGCTGGGCATGGTGGCTCACGCCTGTAATCCCAGCACTCTGGGATGGCAAGGCGAGGGGATCAGGAGGTCAGGAGATTGAGACCATCCTGGCCAACATAGTGAAACCCCATCTCTACTAAAAATATGAAAAAATTAGCTGGGTGTGGTAGTGCCCACCTGTAATCCCAGCTACTCAGGAGGCTGAGGCAGGAGAATCACTTGAACCTGGGAGGTGGAGGTTGCAGTGAGCTGAGATCAGACCACTGCACTCCAGCCTGGCAACAGAGCGAGACTCCATCTCAAAAAAAAAAAAAGAGTCGAGCAACTTCCACGAAGGGTCCTTAAGGAGGGGGAGATGCCAGTCTCCCTTCTTTCCTCCCTCCTCTTGCTGGCTGAAGCACAGCCATCCTGGACCATTAGGTGATCTTGGGAATGGAGAATGGAAGTTGTACAGAGGAGTTATACCGAGAACCAGCTCGGTCCGGAGACCCCCACCCAGGCAGGCTGAGGGTATTGAGAGGCAGATGCCCAGATAGTACAACCGAGTGGCTCTATCTGGGGACCAGCAGCCTGAGAGCCTGTGGGGCTGACAGCTCTCCAGACTGAAGGTGCCGAGCAGAGATTCATCCACGCATTTATTTGCTCTTTGACAGGTGATTCTTATTGTTACACAGGTGTTCTACATATACACAACTCAGGAATATACCAGGTAGGCAGCTGTTACCCGCCTACCAGTAATTACAAACTTAAAAGTGTCTTCCACAAGAGAACCACAGGGGCAGGGTAAACTTAACATTTCTCAACCGAGTGAGGAACACCAGCGTTTTGCAGAGGAGCCTAGGTCTCTGACCATGCAGTACCACTTGGACTGACTACCTGGAATGTGAACAAGAAATAAACTTCTATCTTATTTAAGCAACTATAATTTTGAGGTGTATCACTTATGACTACAACCCTCATTAATACAAGGGTTTTTGATGGGGAAACTCGAGCAGCCTGGCAGGTTTGCAAATGACATGAAATCCTTGTAAATAGGGTAGGTGAGGTGGCTCATTCCTGTAATCCCAGCACTTTGGGAGTCCGAGATGGGAGGATTGCTTGAGCTCAGGAGTTCGACACCAGCCTGGGCAACATAGCAAGACCCCATCTCTATTAAAAAAAATTTAAAAAGGGAAATATTTATAAATAGACAAATCATAGAATTTGAAAAGCATGGGGCCTATGGGCCTCAACTTACTATTTCAAAGAGCTGAGTCCAAAACAGTGTTTTGCCATCTCTTCCCTGCATGACTTTGGCCAAATGACTCTTCCCCTCTGAGCCTCAGTTCCCTACTCTGCAAAAATGGGCTGGTAAATAATCCCTTCCTGGCTGGGCAAGGTGGCTCACACCTGCAATCCCAGCACTTTGGGAGGCCAAGGCAGGAGAACCACTTGTGCCTAGGAGGAGTTCAAGACCAGCCTGGGCAACATAGGGAGCCCACTCGCATTTCTACAAAAAATAAAAAATAAAAAAATCGGCTGGGTGCGGTGGCTCACTCCTGTTATCCCAGCACTTTGGGAGGTGGGCAGATCACCTGAGGTTGGGAGTTCAAGACCAGCCTGACCAACATGGTGAAACCCTGTCTCTACTAAAAATACAAAATTAGCCAGGCATGGTGATGCATGCCTGTAATCTCAGCTACTTCAGAGGCTGAGGCAGGAAAATTGCTTTAACCCTGGAGGCAGAGGTTGCAGTGAGCCGGGATTGTGCCATTGCACTCCAGCCTGGGCAACAAGAACAAAACTCTGCCTCTAATAAATAAATTAATTAAGCTGGGTGCAGTGGCATGCACCTGTGGTTCCAACTACTCAGGAGGATGAGGTGGGAGGATCACTTAAGCCCAGGAGGTCGAGGCTACAGTGAGCTATGACTGCATCATGGCACTCTAGCCTGGGTGACAGAGCGAGACCCTGTCTCTAAAAAAAGCAACAAACACTCCCTTCCTCAAATGTGTTAGTAATCCGACCAGGCTGGGATAGGGCATAGCGCCTAGCAAGAGTGTGGGAAGAGTTACAAGGATTCTAATGCTCCCTTCCTCCCTCCGATTCCCAGTTCTGGGTAGGACTACTTGCTTCCTCCCGCCTCAAGTGCAGCAAGGCTGCCCGGATCAATTCCAGGGCCAGGAATTGGGCCTATGACCAAACGAGGGGCATTGTGAGAAGAGGGCTCTGAATCATGTTTAATTGGTTTAAAATGTCCAGATGCATTCAAGGCTCCACCCATAATGAAAACACTCAACATTAACTCAATAAACATCAGTTATTACCAGCGCTTCACACGGACAGACTCCCTCCATGACCACACTTCAGCCTGACTCCTGAGTCCCGTTCTTAAGTAGGCCTAGTTTTAGCAAGAATCCTACAAGCCACCCGCCCCAATATCTGATCAAATTCCTCATCCACCACTTTTTTTTTTTTTATTTGTTTTTTCGTTTCTTTAAGAGAGTCTTGCTCTAATGCCCAGCCTGGACTGCAGTGGCAAGATCTCAGCTCACTGCAATCTCCACCTCCTAGGTCAAGCAATTCTCCTGCCTCAGCCTCCCAAGTACCTGGGATTACAGGCATGCACCGCCATGCCCAGCTAATTTTTGTATTTTTAGTAGAGACGAGGGTTTTGACATGTTGGCCAGGATGGTCTCGAACTCCTAACCTCAGGAGGTCCACCTGCCTTGGCCTCCCAAAGTGCTGGGATTACAGGCGTGAGCCACCTTACACAGCCTATTTGTTTTTTGAGACAGAGTTTTGCTCTGTTGCCCAGGCTGGAGTGCGCACAATCTCAGCTCACTGCAACCTTTGCCTCCCAGGTTCAAGTGATTCTCCTGCCCCAGCCTCCCAAGTAGCTGGAATTACAGGTGCCTGCCACAATGCTCAGCTGATTTTCGTATTTTTAGTAGAGATGGGGTTTCACCATGTTGGCCAGGCACGTCTCGAACTCCTAACCTCAGGTGATCCGCCCACCTCGGCCTCCCAAAGTGCTGGGATTGAAGGTATGAGGCAATGCACCTGGCCTTCATCCACCCCTCTTGATACCTAAGTCCTTGGCCAGTCTTTAGCAAGAATCTCCCTACCCGAATGTCCCTCCTCTTACTACTCTTCCATCCACCGACTCCCTTTTTCTACTTGTTAGCCATAAATCTCCAGCTGTCTTTGCCATATTCAGAGTTGAGTTCTGTCTCTCTGCCCTTTGCAATGGTCTCTCCTCTACCACAATAACTCACCATTTTTAACAAGTGTTAGAATATCTTTTTTTCTTTTACAACGCACACAGCAACCTTCTTCTAAGTAGTGTGGTGTGCTGGCTAACAGTATCAGACTCTAGAGCCTGATGGCCTTGACTAAATCTCCACTCTATGCCATCTTTGCTGTGTGACCTCGGGAAAGTTACCCAACTTCTCTGGGTCTTGGTTTCCATGGCTGAAAATACAGAGCCAATGAAGGCACTGGCCTCACAAGGCTTTTGTGATGATTGAGTCAAAGCAGGCACTGGTGCCGGGGCACACTGGCTCATTCCTGTAATCCCAGCACTTTGGGAGGCTGAGGCAGGCAGATCACGAGATCAGGAAATTGAGACCATCCTGGCTAACACAGTGAAACGCTGTCTCTACTGAAAATACAAAAAGTTAGCTGGGTATGGTGGCACGTGCCTGTAATCTCAGCTACTAGGGAGGCTGAGGCAGGAGAATCACTTGAACCCGGGAGGCGGAGGTTGCAGTGAGCCGAGTTCGCGCCACTGCACTCCAGCCTGGGCTGCAGAGTGAGACTGTCTCCAAAAAAAAAAAAAAAAAAAAAAAAAAAAAAGCATGCATTGGCAAGTCCTCTGTCAGACTATTGCTATTACAGGGAAGTGGGGAGTGTTATTATCTCCATTCTAGCAATGGGGGAGGATGCCGAGGCCTGGCAGTGAGCCGCAGGGAGCAGGGATGCTGCCAGGCTGTGCTTGACATGCGTCTGGCTTCCCTCACCTGCCCTACCAGGGATGACTTCTTAGAAGCCAGGATCTGGGAAGAGGCAGGAAGCGCACACGTGACCCAGGGAAGCCCAGAAGCAGGTCAGGCCGCCCTGGCAGCGTGGGCAAGCCCCAGGGGAGGTCAGCTAATGAGAAGTCACCCAGCTCTGCAGCCGGGGGAGCACAGGCCAAAGCTGCCCCCTACTGCTGGCCAGGAGAGGGAGTTAGGAGTCTGGGCTAGCCCTGCGCCGGCCTCCTCTCCCCAGCAAATCCCCAACAAAGAAACAAAGAGGAAGTCTGGAGGCCGAGAAGGGGTTGGGGGAGCAGCAGAGCCTGGCAACAAAGAGACTCCCCAAGTCTGGCTCCCCAGGACTTCCCAGGGGGCTCAGGCCCCTCCATGGTGGGTCCTTTTGACACATCCCTAGTTGGGGCTGCCGAATTGGGTGTCCCAGGTCTAGAGGGAACAGGTGGTGTCCCTGTTGGGAGGAAAACCCTGCACTGAGGGCGAACCCATACAGGAGAGATGTCAAGATGGGGTGGGGTACCTAGTGATGGGTTTAGTGTCTGGGGTCAGAGTGGCCTACTGGGGAGTGTGGGGCCAGGAAAGGGATGGGGGTCTGCAGCAGAGGCCTAGGTCCAGAGGGGCAGGAGTACTGGATGGGGGAGCCAGGTCCTCATTGAGGAATCTCTGTCAGGAGGGAGGTCTTTGGTGAGGGCACCCTGAGAGGTCTGGAGATTCAGGGTCCTCGCTGGGGCACCAGGGTCAGAAGGAGGTTGAGAAGAACATATCTGGAGGGTCAGGAAACATCGCAAGGGTGGCAGATGCAGCCTAGAGAAAAGGGCAGGGGTCCTGGCATAGTTCAGGGCTGGGTCCAGAGGGGGCGAGGATCTCTCTTGAAGGACAGAGGGTCCTGGATCTTTGCTGGAGTTGTCTGAGGACAGTCCTAGGCCTAGAGGGGACTGGACAGACCCAGGTCGCCAGGGGGATTAAGACAGAGGAATGGAGTCTCAGTGCTGTATCTCACATCTGTAATCCCAGCACTTTGGAGGGTGAGGTGGGCGGATCACCTGAGGTCAGGGGTTTGAGACCAGCCTGGCCAACGTGGTGAAACCACATGTCTACTAAAAATACAAAAATTAGCCAAGCATGGTGGCACATGCCTGTAATCCCAGCTACTCGGGAGGCTGAGGCAGGAGAAAACTCTTGAACCTGGGAGGCAGAGGCTGCAGTGAGCCGAGATCGTGCCACTGCACTCCAGCCTGGCTACAGAGTGAGCTCTGTCTCAAAAAAAAAAAGAAAAAGAAAAAAGACCGAGGACCGGGGTCCCAGCTGCTCTCTGCAAAGGTACTGAGGGGAGCTGGCTGTTTCCTGCTTAGGAGGAAGAGCTTGGACCCGGCTCCCCGAGCGGGGCGGATATCATGAGCGTGGGTCCCGGGTCCTCACTGGGGGGTTTTCAGGGGATCCGAGGCCCAGAGGGGGTTGGGGTAAGGGTATTCGTGGGGACTCCGGGGACCCCAGGGCGCAGGGGTGAAGTGGGGATCCGGGGTCCTCGTCGCCTTGCTGGGCGGCGCTTACGTACCCACGGTGGTGACCAGCGTGCTGGCGAAGAAGAGAGCAGAGGCGAAGTCCCAGGCGGGGTCCGAGGCGTTGGCGGACCCCGAAGCGTTGGCGAGCACGACGCGCCCCAGCCGTCCGGCCGCCAGCACCCGCTCCACGAAGGCGTCCAGGGCCGGGGCCGCCACACACGGGCTGCGCTGCAGCAGCTGCGCCCGCAGCGTCCCCAGCTCGGCTCGGAGCCGGGCTTCGTGCGGCCCCTCCAGCCGCGCCACCAGCAGCGCGCCCAGCACCAGGTACGCGGTGTACGCGGCCAGGGCGCCCGCCAGGAGCGCACCCCTCCGCATGGCGCCCGCTGGGACCCCGCGAGCCCGGGGTGGCCCCGCTGACGTGGCCCCCGCCTCCGGAACGTGTGGCACCTAGTTTCAGTTCCGGGAGTGCCAGAGGCGCGGCCGCAGATGCCCCAAGAGGAAGAGGAAAAAGGGGCGGCGGGGGCGGCGGCAACGGAGGAACTCCCCGCCTCCGGGAAACTGAGGCACGCCCAACCGCCAGGTGTTAGTTCGGAGAGGGTGGAGCCCAGTGCTCCCAGACCCGGGAGACCAACGGGTTGGAAAGGGTGGAGGTAGTCCTCTCTCCTCATTCCTTCTTTCTCGTCCTCCTGGAAGGCTGGTTCCCCACGTTAGAGGAATCTGAACTCTCCTCTCTGCTGGCAGGCCGAGGAGTCGCCCCACATCGCACACAGCAGCTAAGGCTGTGCACTGCATCAGAGCGCGCGGCTGACGGACCAAGGAGCAAACTGCAATCCGGTTCCCTCTCCATTCGCCAAGTCGTATGCCTTGGAGTGGGAACAGCGGACACCGCAGGGTCAGGTGTCCCCTGTGCCCACGTGGACAGAGTGGGAATCCTGAGCTACTCACCAAATCTTTGTTCAATGCTCACTTTGTGTCGACCCCTCGCTGGGTGATCCTGGCGACGCAGTAATGATGAGACTGTCCTGTGCCATGCATTCATGGGGCTCCAGTCTAACTGGGAGGCTGACACAATAGAGTGACCCACGCCTGTTGTCCCAGCTACTCGGGAGGCTGAGGTCAGAGGATTGCTTGAGCCCAGGAGTTCGAGGCTGCAGTGAGCTATGCCTGGGAGAAAGCATGAGACCCCATCTCTAAAAACAAGAAAAAAGCCAGCCCAGAGTGGTCGGGCTGTGATGAAGGAAGCACAGTGATAAGGCTGGAATGAGGGAGCCTTAGAGGGCTCTCGGAGTCCCGAGGAGGGAACTAACCCTGCCTAGGGAGGTCAAGAGAGCCTCCTGAAGAAGGGGCTAGCTGAGCTGAAGCATGAAGAATGAATGGAAACAAGCCTGGCAGAATCACGAAATATGCCTCTAGTTAAGAGGATGTTTTTCCTTCTGCGTCTCCTGTAAGTCTCTCCACTTGCCTCCAGCCAAAACTCAGTGCCTTCCTGGCAAACTTCGGGAGGGCAGCCAGAGTCCTGACCACATCTGACTGCTGGGGCTTGGGGCTCAGCTCAGACACGCCCCAGCTGGTTCTATTAAAAAGCTGGCAAATCACGGGGACGAGTACAACTTGGGGCTGACAATCAAGAAGTAGAGACACCTGATAATAAAACCAGTAACACAGCAGGTGCCAGTGATGGAAGGCTTACATTCTGCCAGGCTCTGTGGACACCTGAAAACTTGCACTGAATTCTCAATCCCCCCATATAATTCCCACTCAACAGATGAGAAAGTTTAGGCTTAAAAATGAAGTAGTCGTGGCCAGGCGCAGTGGCTCATACCTTTAATCCCAGCACTTCAGGAGGCCGAAGCAGACAGATTACAAGGTCAAGAGTTCGAGACCATCCTGGCCAACATGGTGAAACCCATTTCTACTAAGAATACAAAAATTAGCTGGGGTGGTGATGTGCCTGTTCTCTCAGCTACTCGGGAGGCTGCGGCAGGACAATTGCTTGAAGTCGGGAGGCAGAGGCTGCAGTGAGCTGAGATCATGCCACTGCACTCCAAGCCTGGCCACAGAGCAAGACTCTGTCTCAAAAAAGAAAAAGAAAAATACAAAAATTAGCCAGGTGTGGTGGTGCATGCCTGTAGTCCCAGCTACTTAGGAGGCTGAGGCAGGAGAATTGCTTGAACCTGGGAGGCAGAGGTTGCCGTGAGCCGAGATCATGCCACTGCACTCCCACCTGGGCGACAGAGCAAGACTTCGTCACCCCCTCCCCCCAAAAAAAGCAGTAAGAAAAATTTTAAAAGGCCAGGTGGGATGGCTCACGCCTGTAATCCCAGCACTTTGGGAGGCTGAGACGGGCAGATCACAAGGTCAAGAGTTCGAGACCATCCTGGCCAACATGGTGAAACACTGTCTCTACTAAAAATACAAAAATTATCTGGGCGTGGTGGTGCACACCTGTAGTCCCAGCTACTCGGGAGGCTGAGGCAGGAGAATTGCTTGAACCTGGGAGGCGGAGGTTGCAGTGAGCCGAGATCACTCCACTGCACTCCAGCCTGGTGACAAAAAGAGACTCTGTCTCAAAAAAAAGAAAAGAAAAAATATATTCACAGAAGAGATGTATCTAGAGCAACAAGAGCAATAGAGAGGGCTGAGGATGAGGAGAAAATGGTGTTGGAGCCCAGGAGACAGTGGCTAAATCAGAGGTGAAGAAGAATGAGGGCATTTCAGTTATAGAAAAGAACCACAACAGAGACAGGACTCATCACTGGGAAACCAGGAGCAGCCCTTAAAGTCCTCAAAAAGACAATGTCTCAGAGGAGGAAGGGGAAGCCACAGCGATAGGGGCACTTGCTGACATCCTTCCGGATGTGCTATCGCTGCGCAGAAGTCACTTCCACCACTGTGTTTTCCTGAGATAAGTCGGGGAGTCTGAGAGGGAGAGAAAGGGGGAGACTGAGGGGCAGAGAGAGGAGAGACGAAGGATGCTTGGTCCGCAGGGCTCTTCACGTGCAGGTGCGCCTGTGTGCTGTGAGTTGCTGGGGGTTGTAGAATGCCTTTGGTGGACAGAGGGAACCAGGTTGCAGTGTGAGAACATTTTTATGAAGTTCTGGGAAGCTGCTTTAAGAGCTCTTCCAAGAGAGACACCTGGTTCTTCTCACCTAACTTGTTGGGTTTCCTTTTCTCTAAATATTCACTTTAGTCTGGGCACTGTGGCTCATGTCTGTAATCCTAACACTTTAGGAGGCTGAAGCACGACGACGGCTTGAGCCCTACAATTCAAGACCAGCCTGGGCAACACAGCAAGATCCTGTTGTGACAAAAAATTAAAAATTAGCTGGGCATGGCGGTGCATGCCTGTGGTCCCAGCTACTGGGGAGGCAGGAGAATCACTTGAGCCCAGGGGGTCCAAGGTAGCCTGGGAAACGGCAAGAGAACCTGTCTCCAAACAGATAAATGTGCACTTTAATACGTAAGGGCTGTCATAAGATTGTATAAGCCCCCACAACTCCACTTCGTCCCTCAGGAACACAAATGTTTCTCTCTTCCCTTGCTCCACAGCCTTCTCTGGCTCTCCAGTGCTCTCAGCCACCCAAACTGAACACCTGTCTGTAGAGAACTCCATTTTCTGTCTAACTTTTCGCTCAACGTTTACATTTTAAAAAATGTTTTGTAGTGATGGAGATCTCGCTATGTTGCCCAGGCTGGTCTCAAACTGGTAGGCTCAAGCGATCCTCGGCCTTCCAAAGTGCTGGGATTACAGGCGTAAGCCACCATGCCTGGCTAAATTAAAAAAAAAAAAAAATTGGGTGCCGGGCACAGTGGCTCACGCCTGTAATTCCAGCATTTTGGGAGGCCGAGGCAGGCAGATCACCTGAGGTCGGGAGTTCAAGACCAGTCTGACCAACATGGAGAAACCCCCGTCTCTTAAAAAGAAAGAGAGGAGAGAGAGAGAGAGAGAGAGAGAGAGAGAGAGAGAGAGAGAGAGAGAGAGAGAGAGAGAGATCAAGACCATCCTGACCAAGAAGGTGAAACCCTGTCTCTACTAAAAATACAAAACTTAGCTGGGCGTGGTGGTGCGCGCCTGTAGTCCCAACTACTTGGGAGGCTGAGAGCGGAGACTCACTTGAACCCGAGAGGCGTAGGTTGCAGTGAACTGAGATGGCACCACTGCACTCCAGCCGGGCAACTGAGCGAGACCCCGTCTCAAAAAAAAAAAAAATTGTAGGGATGGGGCGGGGAGAGCTCACTATGTTGCCCAGGCTGGTCTCGAATCCCTGGGCTCATGAAATCCTCCCGCCTCGGCCTCCCAAAGTGCTGGGATTACGGGCGTGAGCCCCCGCACTCGGCAGACACTAATTTTCTAACGTGGCAGACACCGCCTCCTCCTGGGATTCTTCCCCGCCCCGCCTTCCTGCCACTCAGGCCCCGACTCGCTTTACGACAAGAGCCCAATCTCCTCCTCTTACGTAAGGCACCGCCCACTCGCCCAGGCCTCCGTGGGAGGGCGTGGCCTTCCGCAATCCTGACACCCATTGGCTGTCGCTTCGCCGGCAGGGCACGGGTACGGGAGCCGGGCGGGCACGTTCCGACCGCGGCTGAGGCGGCGGCGGCGAAGGATGCACCCCATAGGCTCCGCGGCGGCGGCGGCGGCGGCGGGGACGCCCCGGCTGCGTAAGTGGCGTACGTGGCCGGCGGAGGAGATCAGGAGGGCGGGGGCGTGGCGGGACGGCCGCGGCGGTTGGTGAGGGCACTGCAGGTCGGAGGTCACGAGATCAAGGATCTGGAACCCTGAGGTGTGCGCAGCGCTGGGATGCCAGGTCCGGGTAGGGGGCCCTTGGGGGGCAATTCTTTAGGAAATTCCCTTAGAAAACAACTTGGGACAGGAAAGAGTGCGATATGCAGAGAAATGCAACTTCCATTCATTTGCAGTTAGCGATCCGCCCTCCCCTGCTACCCACCTTTCCGTGGCTTCCCAGTGCCTGCCTGCTGCCGCCCACACTCTTAGGGCAGCTTCGTGGCCCCCTGTGACCCCCGTGAGCGCAGAGGGCCATGCCCACGGCTCATTTAAGAAGCGAACCTGTATTTATGGTGCTGTAGGCCCCTTTTCCTGTCTCTGCATTTGTCTCTTTACGCTCTTCATCTCCGTAAGTGTGCTATGTGTTTCATTTATTCATTCAGTCTAACTTGCTTCAACTCCCATGTGCCAGGCCCTGCGCTGGGATATGGGTATGGGTACAGTAGTAACCAACATAGCCCTGGTCCTTGCAACTTTACAGCTGAGAGTTTGGAGGGAAGAGAGATGCTTAATTAGGAGGAAACTAGTCAAGTTAATTGTGGGGGCCGGGCGCAGTGGCTCACGCCTGTAATCCCAGCACTTTGGGAGGCCGAAGCGGACGGATCTCTTGAGGCCAGGAGTTCGAGACCACCCGGGAAACATGGTGAAACCCCATCTCTACTAAAAATACAAAATTAGCCAGGTGTGGTGGCAGGCACCTGTAATCCCAGCTACTTGGGAGGCTGAGGCTTGAGAAATCACTTGAACCTGGAAGACAGAGGTTGCAGTGAGCTGAGATCGCGCCAGCCTGGGCTACAGAGCAAGACTTTGTCTCAAAAAAGGGTGATCCGCCTGCCTCAGCCTCCCAAAATGCTGGGGTTACAGGCGTGAACCACCATGCCCAGATGACCAGCCTGGCCAACATGGTGAAGCCCCATCTCTAGTAAAAAGACAAAAAATTAGCTGGGCGTGGTGGCATGTGCCGGTGATCCCAGCTACTGGGGCGGCTGAGGCATTCAAGGTTGCAATGAGCTGTGATCACACCACTGCACTCCAGCCTCGGCAAACAGTGAGACTCTGTCTCAAAAAGTAAAAATAAAAAGATCACTCTGGCTGCCCATTGGAGAGGTTGGTGGCAGCAAGAATGGACAGAAGGACCAGGTAGGACACTTAGGTCAGGGGTGAGTTGGCAGTCTGAGACAGGAGGGTGATGTTGAGACATGGTGAGCGAGAGCCATGACTGGTTGATTGGATGTCAGAAGGGGAATCAGGGTTTGGGCATGGAGATTAGGGCCCCAGGGTCAGCCAGAGGGGGTACCAGGAAGTGGCCAGACCTGCATCTGGAGCCAGGAGACAAGTGGTGTCTAGAGACAGAGCCCAGAGGCTAAACGCACACTGTGGCTGGGAGAGCTGGGGTGCGGGTGTGGTGGCCCTGGGTGAGAGACAGAGGACAGGGGCAAGGATGGAAAATGAAGTCACACATTTTAGGAGGCTAGGAATGCCTGGTTGAATGGGAAGGAGCCATCGAGAAACCATCAGCTCCATGAAGGCAGGAGTTTTGGGTTTTGTTTTGTTTTATTTGAGATGGAATCTCGCTCTGTCACCGAGGCTGGAGTGCAATGGCCTGATCTCAGCTCACTGCAACCTCCGCTTCCTGAGTTCAAGCAATTCTCCTGCCTCAGCCTCCCAAATAGCTGGGATTACAAGCATATCCCACCACACCCAGCTAATTTTCATATTTTTAGTAGAGACAGGGCTTCACCATGTTGGTCAGGCTGGTCTTGAACTCCTGACCTCAGGTGATCCACCAGCCTCAGACTCCCAAAGTGCAGGGATTACAGGCGTGAGCCACCGTGCCTGGCCAAGTTTGGGGTTTTTATTCATTGCTATATCCACCATGCCCATGGCAGAGCCTAACACAGAGGCAGATGCTCAATAGATGCCTGTGGAGTCAGACAGGTGAGAAGAGAAAGCGCTCCATAAAGTGTCCTGGACTCAGAAAGTTGGAGGTTGGCATTCCGGACACTGGTACCAAATGCCGCTGAGGGCTTCAGTCAGACGAGTGGAATTTCGTAGTGTAGCGGGTAGGGGGACGCTTAGGAGGTCTGGTGGGAGCAGAGCCCTGAATGCCAAGAGCTGAGGGACTGAAGTGGGAGAGGGAGGCTGGGCGCGGTGGCTCACACCTGTAATCCCAGCACTTTGGGAGGCCGAGGCAGGCAGATCACTTGAGGCCAGGAGTTCAAGACCAGCCTGGCCAACATGGCGAAACCCTGTCTACTAAAAATACAAAAATTGGCTGGACGGGGTGGCGGGCACCTGTAATCCCAGCTACTCAGGAGGCTGAGGCAGGAGAATCGCTTGAACCTGGGAGGCAGAGGCTGCAGTGAGCCGAGATCATGCCATTGCACTACAGCCTGGGAAACAAGCATGAGACTCTGTCAAAAAAAAAAAAAGAGAAGAAGTAGGGGAGAGAAAAGGGAAGTGGGGCTTGCGGCGAGGCCTGGGCCAGTGCTGCCTGGGGAGACCTGGGTCTGTCTTCAGGCTACAAATAATTGAGAGGAAGAGCTCAAGGCTAGTAGTTGA
>PVKP010031526.1:0-13494 GCA_004027715.1 Plecturocebus donacophilus | reverse complement strand
GTCCAGCTGCAGAGAAAGTCATGACGTGGATAATTCGATTTCTCTCCCCATGCCCGCTGTCATCTGGCCACCCATTCTCTGCTCTCTGTTGTGCCTGCAATAGAGCCTGGCACATAGTAGGATCTCAGCAGATATTTGCAGGGTAGCATTGCTTATTGAGTAGGAGCAGAGGCCCTGGAGGCAGAGTGCGGGGTTCAGATCCCGCCTGCCCGTCTTCTCCATCTCAGTACACAGCACTCCCACTTGCCCCATTACTCAAACCAGAATCTGTGGAGACAGTGTTGGTTCCTCCTTTTTTTTTTTTTTTGAGACAGAGTCTCATTCTGTCTCCCAGGCTGGAGTGCAGTGGCGCGATCTTGGCTCACTGCATCCTTTGCCTCCTGGGTTCAAGTGATTTTCCTGCCTCAGCCTCCCCAGTAGCTGGGATTACAGGCATATGCCACCATGCCTGGGCAATTTTTTTATATTTTTAGTAGAGACAAGGTTTCACCATGTTGACCAGGCTGGTCTCGAACTCCTGACCTGAAGTGATCCATCCTCCTAGGCCTCCCGAGGTTCTAGGATTGTCACTGCACCCAGCCTCCTCCCACTTCTTAACACACCTCCACTGAGCACACCTCCAGCAAGTCCTGTCCCTCCTACCTCTGAAACTGATCCAGAAATAACCCATTCCCCTTTTACAACCTAGTCCTATCTGCCATGGTCTCCCACCTGGACCACCCCAGCAGCCTCCTCTCTCCCTTCCCTGCCCACCCCTCATCTGTTCCCCACATGAGGCCACAGGGACCTTTAAAAACTTTTGAAACCTGGCTCTCATACTGTGACTTTGGGCAAGGGCCTGAGCTTCTTTAGGGCTTGCTTTTCTCATCTGTAAAATGGGGATGATGATAGCATTGGCAGTTGGCAGAAACAGGGTGGTTGTGAAGATAAAATGAGTTCATCTGCAGGGTTATTGTACTGTTTGTCAGGCACAGCGGGGCCGGACTCCTGCTCTGCCACTCAGTTTTTCCCTTTGCACAAGTCATTTTAACTCTCTGGGCCTTGGTTTCCACACCTGTAAATTTGGAGTAGATGGGTCAGTGGATGGGTAGACAGATGGATTGATGGCTGAATGGGTGGGTGGATGAATGGATGGATAGATGAATACATCAGTGGATGGATAGTTGGCTAGATGGGTGAGTGGATGGATGGATAGGTGAGGGATAGATGGATGGATGGGTGGGTGGGTAGGTGAATGGATGGATGAATGGGTGGGTGGATGGATGGATGGGTAGATAGATGGGTGGGTGGATGAATAGATATATGGGTGGGTAGGTGGATGGATGGATGGGTGGATGGAGAGATGGTGGATGGGGGGATGGATAGATGGATGAGTGGATGGATGGTGAGTAGATGAATGGATGGGTAGATGAATGCATCAGGAGATGGATAGTTGGCTAGCTTGGTGGGTAGATAGATGGATGGATGTGTGGGTAGATTAATGGATGGGTGGGTGGATAGATGGATAGATGAGTGAATGGATGAATAGATAGATGAATGCATCAGGAAATGGATAGTGGCTAGATGGGTGGGTGGATGGATGGATAGGTGGATAGATGGATGGATGTGTGGGTAGATGGATGGATGGATGGATGGGTGGGTGGGTGGATGGATGGATAGATGCATAGATGGATGGATGTGTGGGTAGATGGATGGACGGATAGATGGGTAGATAGATGGATAAATAGATGGGTGAGTGGATACATGAGTGGATGGCTAGGTGAATGCATCAGGAGATGGATAGTTGGCTAGATGGGTGGGTGGGTGGATGGCTGGCAGAGCTTGCACCTGACAATCCATCTGACGTTAAAGCCAGTCTCTAATGGTGACACCCCCCTCCACTGCAGCAGGAGCAGGAGGCAGAGCTCAGGATGGATGAGGCTCACCAGGCCTCCCCTACCTATCCTGCGTCCCCAGCGCCTCCCCGCCCTTTTCCCTTGCAGCCTCGAAGCGGAGGATCCCTGTGTCCCAACCGGGCATGGCCGACCCCCACCAGCTTTTCGATGACACGAGTTCAGCCCAGAGCCCGGGCTATGGGGCTCAGCGGACACCTGGAGGCCTAGGCTATCCTGCAGCCTCCGTCACGCCCCAGGCAGCCTTCCTGGCTGACCCCGTGTCCAACATGGCCATGGCCTATGGGAGCAGCCTGGCTGCGCAGGGCAAGGAGCTGGTGGATAAAAACGTGAGTGGCCGGGGCTGGCGGGAGTGGGGGGACACACGGGGCCACAGGGCCTCAGGTTTGAGCTCTGTCTCCCCAGATCGACCGCTTCATTCCCGTCACCAAGCTCAAGTATTACTTTGCTGTGGACACCATGTATGTGGGCAGAAAGCTGGGCCTGCTGTTCTTCCCCTACCTCCACCAGGTGAGCACCCCCAGGGGAATGTGGGGCTGCGGTGGGCCGTGGGGGCAGGTGTGGGGTGGGGCCTGGAGAGTCACCTCCAGGAAGGGTGGGAGGGGCCTGGCTCTGAGGGTCCTGCCCATTCCCCATCACCACAGGACTGGGAGGTGCAATACCAACAGGACACGCCGGTGGCCCCCCGCTTTGACGTCAACGCCCCAGACCTCTACATTCCAGGTTTCACCCTCTCCCTCCCCTGCACCCCCCTCCATCTTCTGGGACTGTCTGGGGTGGGTGTGTGGGTGCCTGGAGACCCAGGGTGGTTCTTCCCGATGACCAGTGTCTGCGTGTGTGCCTCCCACAGCGATGGCTTTCATCACCTACGTTTTGGTGGCTGGTCTTGCACTGGGGACCCAGGAGAGGTAAGGGAGGCCTGGGACATGCCAAGTAGGGTGGGATTTGGGAGGCCCATGGTTGGTCAGGAAAGTCTCAGTTCCAAGGTCTCAGTTCCCTTCTCGGGAAAGCCCCACCTTGCTCCCGGGTGGCCCAAGATACAGCCCTCAGGGTCACTGCCAGCGTCACCCTCGCCTCCTCCCTGTCCTTCCTACCCACATGCCTTGCGTCACCACCCCCTGTGCTGGGTGACCCTCTTGGCCTCTACGACCAGACCCATCCTCATCCTCGCTGTGTCCTCACCGGCTCCCCCCACACCCCTACTCTAGCAGCAGTCAGGATGGTCCTGTCTGAGGTGCGGGCCTGGCCACAGCCCATCCTGCCCCACCCTGCTGTCCTTGGCTCTCGATCAGGCCCCAGTTCCTGGGCCCGGTGCTGCCCCTCGCACCGTGCACTCCGGTCCTGTTCCTTTCCTCGGAAGGGCCGGCGCTGTCTCCTGGGAACTTGGCACACGCACTTCCCTCTGCCCGGAGCATGTTCCCTCCACCACTGCCAAGCATGGACTCCACTCCAGCATCACTTCCTCCGGGAAACCCTCCTGCCCCCCAGGCTAGGTCAGGCCTCTCCTCTTGCTCGCACTGCCCTGTTCACTTCCTTTGTGGCACTGAACACATCTGTCATTAACTGACTGGGGAGGCCCTGGGGATGTGGCGGAGGCCGAGGGCTTTGTCCCTGACCAGCTCCTTCCTGCAGGCTTCGGCTCGGTGTCCCCTATCCTGGGAAGCCCCCCCTGACACTTGCCTCCTGACTATGTCAGGCACAGCCCCCTGTGACTCCAGCCCTGCCTGCTGTGGGTGTCACTGTCTAGGGAGAGGTCTGCCGTCCTCCCTGGATGGGATTTCTGTGGGAATAGGATAGCACCCAGATCCATTTGGGTCACTGCCAGGTGTCCAGCCCCACCCAACACAGGGCTGTCCCCAAGCGGGTGCTGAGGGTCGGCGGTCTGAACCAGCCAACCAAGTGGTGGGGTTTGCTGTCTGCAGGTTCTCCCCAGACCTCCTGGGGCTGCAGGCAAGCTCGGCCCTGGCCTGGCTGACCCTGGAGGTGCTGGCCATCCTGCTCAGCCTCTATCTGGTCACTGTCAACACCGACCTCACCACCATCGACCTGGTGGCCTTCCTGGGCTACAAATATGTCGGGTGAGTACCTCTGCCCTTCCTGCCAGCCGCAGCCCTTGGGCCTCGTCCTCACACAGCCTCCTCTCCCTCCCCCAGGATGATCGGTGGGGTCCTCATGGGCCTGCTCTTTGGGAAGACTGGCTACTACCTGGTGCTGGGCTGGTGCTGCGTGTCCATCTTTGTGTTCATGGTGAGCTGGGGCTCAGGGCAGCTGAGGCTGAGCGCACAAGCGCCCCGGAAGCATCCAAGCAGAGGATGTCAGGCGTGGGGTTCAGACCAGAGACACATTGCTGAACTGAGGGGCCCTGGAGTGGCTGTCCAGCCTGGAGGGTCAGGAGGGCTTCCTGGAAGAGGAGGTATCCTGAGCCCTGGAAGAGGAGATGCCAGCCAGGCTGCTAGAGGCTGGGGATCCCCAGCACATAAGTTCCAGGCTGGGCTCTCGCTCTCATTCCACTCTCCTTACATGGGGACTTTCCTGCCAGGACTTCCCTGGAAGGGGACTCTCTGGAGCCCTTCCAGCTGGAGTCGGGTCCTGGTGAAGAGCACCGGGGTCTGCAGGCCAGCCTGGACGCCACGCTTAGTTGGATCCTGGACAAATCACTTACTCTCTTTAAACTCAGTTTCCCTGTTCATGAAATAGGATGATGATACTTGCACCCCAAGGTGCTGGGAGGATTCAGTGTGAGCAGAGGGCAGACCATGTTGGCTGGTGGGCCAGGGCGGACCCTTGGACAAACTTTAAGTGTCATCATTTAAAAGTTTAGGCCAGGCGTGTGACTCATGTCTGTGATACTAGCACTTTTTTTTTAATACTGCAGTGCGATGGCATGATCTCGGCTCACTGCAACCTCTGCCTCCCGGGTGGAAGCAATTCTACTGCCTCAGCCTCCCGAGTAGCTGGGATTACAGGTGCACGCCACCACACCCGGCTAATTTTTGTATTTTTAGTAGAGATGGGGTTTTACTATGTTGGCCTGGCTGGTCTTGAACTCCTGACCTCGTGATCTGCCTGCCTCAGCCTCCCAAAGTGCTGGGATTACAGGCATGAGCCACCACGCCCAGTCAATCCCAGCACTTTGGGAGGCTGAGGAAAGAGGATCATTGGAGACCAGGAGCTTGATACCAGCCTGGGCAACATAGTGAGATCCCATCTCTAAAAAATTTTTTTTTAATTAGCCAGGCGTGGCAGTGTGCACCTGTAGTCCCAGCTACTTGGGAAGTTGAGGTGTGAGGATCACTTGAGTTTGGGAGGTTGAGGCTGCAGGGAGCCAAGGTCACACCACTGCAGTCCAGCCTGGCAGATAGGGCTAGACCCTGTCCTTTGATAAAAATAAAGATAGCATTCTGGTGTGTCTTCAGAAATTGCCATGTGGCCAACATAAGAGGATGACAGCAGCCAGGGCCACATCTCCCACACCCTCAGGCTGGGCGGCCACCGTGAAGTCCCCTTCACTTGCTCCTAGACCTTGCCTGGCATTTGAGTGTGGAACCTTCTCGTATTTTATTCACAGGGCCTGGGGAGGAGCAAGTCCTCACCCTGTCAGGAGGTTTCGGGAAACTGAGGCCCCCGGGAGCAGAAACCTGAGGCTGCAGAGGGCCAGGGACTTGTCCCAGGCTGCCTGGGGCTTCTAAGCAGAGGCTGGAAGCGTGTCCAGGCTCTCACCCTGGCCCAGAGGACTCAAGGGTAAACCCCTGATTCCCTTCTTCCTTTCCCCTCCCCAGATCCGGACCCTGCGGCTGAAGATCTTGGCAGAGGCAGCGGCCGAGGGGGTCCCAGTGCGTGAGGCCCGGAACCAGCTGCGCATGTACCTGACTATGGCGGTGGCGGCGGCACAGCCTCTGCTCATGTACTGGCTCACCTTCCACCTGGTGCGGTGAGCGTGCTCGCTGAGCCTCGTGCTGCTGCTGCTGCTGCTGCGGGCCACGGTGGCCGCTGGACTCATCTCCCGCCTGCGGGCCCCAGGGTCCACCCTGTTTGGGCACAGGCGCCGCCCCATCCCAAGTCCCGCCGAGCCCTGCCCCCAACCCAAGGTGCTGAGAGATCTCCAGCTGCACAGGCCACCGCTCCAGGGCGTGGCCGCCGTTACAGAAACAATAAACCCTGATGGTCCTGAGCAGCCTCTCCTTGGCCTCGTGCACAGATGCGAAGGCGCCTGGCTGCCGGCCTGGGCAGGCCCAGCCCGGGGCTGGGGCAGAGAGCTGGGGATGGACCTGAGCAGGCACCATACTGACCGGTGGCAGAAGGCAGAGCGGAAGGTTTAATGAGCCCTGCCCAGGCCCCTTCAGTGGGGAGCCTCCTTCTTCTTGCCCTTCTCCTTCTTCTTCTTCACTTTGGGCTTCTTGGCCTTGGCCGGGGTGCTTTCGTGCTGCTTGGAGCCAGCAGCTTGGGGCTGTGGGGCCGAAGGCAGGAGTGGGACAGAAGAGATGGTTCTGGGCTGGAAGTGAGACTAGGGGACCCCCTGCCCCTGGCCCCAGCGCTGGGACGCTTCTCTGGGGTGCAGGGCATGTGCTTGGGTGCCGGCAAGAGCCCCTTACCTTCACGTCCGTGTCTGAGTCGCTGGAGCTGCTGCTGGAGTCCGAAGAGCTGTGGCGGCCTTGCTGGATGGAGGTGTGGCAGTGAGGCAGGCCCCTACCCAGCCCCTGAAGTTGGAAGCCCATGGCAGGACCCTGGGGTCAGGGGCAATCCCACCCCTCCGCCGCTGGTGGTGAGGCGACTTACCTTTGAACTCGGATCTCTCCCTGCCTCCGACTGGCCCTGAACTTTCTGGGGACTGAGCTTGGGGTCTCCCCCATGGCCCACCCCCACACCAGGCTTCTGGGAGGTGGGCTCCAGGGCTGTGGAAAGAAGCTGGGTGGTTGGTGCAGGCAGCATCTGGGCTTAAGTCCGGCCCCTGCACCTCCAATCCACACTCCCCAGCAGCTCACCTGCTCCCAGGTCGAACTCCATGGCAGTGAGAGATGTGTCCCAAAGGCCAAGGGCCCTGCAGAGGAGGACGGCAAGGGGAGGAGCGCTGAGACCTGCCCACTGGAGGAATGCTGAGCCGCCCCACCCGACCTCTGTCCTGGTCCTCAGCCCTGATTCACTGTGGGCACCACCCAGCATTTCCTCTGTGAGAAGCGGGGTAGACGGACAGCTGACTGCCCCCACCCCCAGCCTTGGTGCCTGAGGGGAGGCTGACAGGGGTGCTCTGTGGATGGCATTCAGGGAGCTGCAGGTTTCCCCCCAAAGCTCAGATGCTGGTTCTTTAAGAGGGAGGTGCTGCCCCGCCTTCCTGGGTACTGCGACAAAACAGCCTCTAACTCGCTCCCACAGCACCTCCGCTTGGTGAGCACCATCTGAGGGGTGAGGGGCACAGGCTTGGAGCCAGCCTGCTGCACTAGATGCCAGCTGTATCACTTAACAGCAGGGTGACCTCGGGAAAAGTTGCTTCGCCTCTGCCTCAGTTTCCTCATCTGTAAATGACAGCTACCTCATGGGACTGATGAGAGTCAGATCAGTCAATTTCCTAGAATGGCATGAAGTACTGATAATGTGTTGGGTTTAAAAATAATAATAATAAAAGGTAGATGTCGGCTGACTCCATTTTTGGACTAAGCCCATCCACACCCGGGTGAACAAAAAACAAAAGGTAGGTGTCTTAGGCCGGGCGCTGTGGCTCACGCCTGTAATCCCAGCACTTTGGGAGGCCGAGGCCGGTGGATCACCTGAGGTCAGGAGTTTGAGACCAGCCTGGCCAACATGGCAAAACCCCACCTCTACTAAAAACACAAAAACTAGCGGGGTGTGGTGGTGGGCGCCTGTAATCCCAGCTACTCCAGAGGCTGAGGCAGGAGAATCATTTGAACCCGGGAGGCAGATGTTTCAGTGAGCCAAGATTGTGACACTGCACTCCAGAGTGAGACTCCACCTCAAAAAAAAAAAAAAATACACACACACACACACACACACACACACAAGATAACTGTCTTAGTGTGGGCTGCTGTAACAAATACAGACAGGGTGGCTTCAACAGCAAACACAGTTCTCACCGTCCTGGACGCTGGAAGTCTGAGATCAGGGTGCTGGTAAATCTGGTTGTCAGGAGGGCTGCTTCCTGGTTCGTGGATGGCCGCCTTCTCCCTGCCTCCCCGCATGGCTGAGAGCAAGATCTGTGTTATGCACCCCCCACCTTTTTTTTTGAGACGGGAGTCCTGCTCTATCACCCAGCCTGGAGTGCCGTGGTGCAATCTCAGCTCACTGCAACCTCTGCCTCCTGCGTTCAAGTGATTCTCCTCAGTAGAATCAGGCCCGTTCTCAGCCTCCCAAGTAGCTGGGGTTACAGGCCCGCCACCGCGCCCAGCTAATTTTTGTATTTTTAGTAGAGAAGGGGTTTCACCCTCTTGGCCAGGCTGGTCTTGAACTCCCGACCTTGTGATCCGCCTGCCTCAGCTTCCCAAAGTGCTGGGATTACAGGTGTGGGGAGTGGGATTTATAGGTGTGAGCCACTGTGCCAGCCTGGGGCCCCTTTCTATAAGGGTGCAAATCCCATTCATGAGGGCTCCACTGCCTCACCTGATGACCTCCCAGAGGTCCCACCTCCAAATACCATCACTCAGCTTCAGCACAAGAATTGGGGGAAGACACAAACATTGAGTTTATGGCAGTAGGTATTGTTCCAATGCCTATTTCACAGATGAGAAAATTGAGGCAGTAGGTAAGAAGGGGCAAACATAGAGCATAGGCCGGGTGCCATGGTTCATGTCCATAATCATAGTATTTTGGGAGGGAAGCCAAGGCAGGAGGATTACTTGAGCCCAAGAGTTTGAAATCAGCCTGGGCAACATACTGAGACTGTATCGAGATAAAATTAAAAATTAGCCAGGAGGCTGGGCGTGGTGGCTCATGCCTGTAATCCCAGCACTTTGTGGGGGAGGGGGGGCGATCACCTGAGGGCAGGAGTTCGAGACCAGCCTGACCAACATGGTGAAACCCCATCTCTACTAAAAATATAAAAAAATTAGCCGGGCATGGTGGCAGGTGCCCATAATGCCAGCTACTCAGGAGGCTGAGGCAGGAGAATTGCTTGAACCCGGGAGGCGGAGGTTGCAGTGAGCCGAGATTGCACCACTGTACTCTAGCCTGTTGAGACTCTGTCTCAAATACATACATACACACATGAAGTCTAGTTCTAGTGTGTTCATGTTATATATATATATAAATAAATCAAACCCAGGCAGTATAGCTCAAATCCAAGGCTTGGCCTGGCCCCTCTGTCTCGCCCGTTGGGAGCTCTCAGAGGAATGAGCAGCCGGCTGGGCCCAGCTTTCCCTCCCCTAGGCTAGAGTAGAAATGGGAGCCAGAGCCATCTGCTCCTACCCCTGTGAGGCGAGATGTCCTTGGCGTCCCTCTGCAGCCCAGCCCTACCCCCAGCAACTGGGCTGCCTGCACCTGCAGGGAGTGGGCATCTAGGAGCAGGTGGCTGAGGCCTGGGCGTGGTAACGAACATGAAACTCATGCCCTTGTACACTCAGGCGTACATTCCTCAGAGGGGCCTGGCTTGGCTGCCGCAAACCCAGAGCAGCGCTGCTCCATCCCCTTTCCCCGGCTTGATGTCCAGCATAGCCCGTGCCTGCCACTATCTCCAGTTCCCTTTCTTCACATTCACTTCTTCGGCATGTAATTATTGGGCCCCTACTATGTCTCCAGCACAGCTGAAGACCTGGGGGTGGCCGGACGCAGTGGCTCATGCCTGTAATCCCAGTACTTTGGAGGCCAAGGTGGGTGGATGGCTTGAGCTCAGCAGTTTGAGACCAGCCTGGGCAACATGGCGAAACCCTGTTTCTATTTAAAAAAAAAAAAAAGATGATTGTTAAAGGAGGACCTGAAAATAAATAAATACAAATTAGCTGGGCGCAGCGGGTCACGCCTGGAATCCCAGCACTTTGGGAGGCTGAGGCAGGTGGATCACCTGAGGTCAGGAGTTCCAGACCAGCCTGGCCAACATGGTGAAACCCCATCTCTACTAAAAATACAAAAATCGGCCAGGTGCAGTGGTTCACGCCTGTAATCCCAGTACTTTGGAAAGCCAAGGTAGGAGAATTGCTTGATCTTAGGAATTCGAGACCAGCCTGGGCAACATAGTGAAACGCCATCTCTACAAAAAATTTAAAAATTAGCCAGGTGTGGTGGCCCATGCCTGTAGTCCCAGCTACTCAGGAGGCTGAGGCAGGAGCATCCCTTGAACCCAAAAGGTCCAGGCTGCAGTGAGCCATGATTACATCACTGTACTCTAGCCTGGTGACAAAGCGAGAGGCCCCGTCTCGATAAAAAACTAAAAAGATCCAAAGACAGGCCAGGCACAGTGACTCATGCCTATAATCCCAGCACTTTGGAAAGCCGAGGTGGGCAGATCATGAGGTCAGGAGTTCGAGACCAGATTGGCCAACATGGTCTCGAAACCCCATCTCTACTAAAAATACAAAATGAGCCAGGTGTGGTGGTAGGCACCTGTAATCCCACCTATGCGGCAGGCTGAGGCAGGAGAATAGCTTGAATCCAGGAGGTGGAGTTTGCAGTGAGCCGAGATCGCACCACTGCACTCCAGCCTGGGCAGCAGAGCGAGACTCTGTCTCAATAAATAAATAAATAATAAAAAAGACCTGAAGATAAGCAGGCAAGCCACCCAAGCATATGAGGGAGAGGGAAAAGCATGTGCCACAGCCCTGAGGCGGGAACGTGCCTGTGTCTGAGAAGCTGCACTGAGGTCAGAGGGGCAGAGAGAGTGGAAGGAGAGAGGCAGATGAGAGAGGGGAGAAGAGGCGGGTGGTGGGCGGGGACCTGTCAATCAAAGACCTTTGCTCTTTACCCTGAGTGTGACTAAGAGGTAAGCAATGATTGTGGCTTCGCCTGCAACTGGACGCAGGATATGAGAGAAAGTGTCCTTCTCTCGAGGCAGAGCGCGCATTCCATGTTGGTGAGAGCTCACCTGCTTTGTGCACCACCCAGAATGGTGCGACGCAGAGGGACTGCTCGCCATGCCTCGGAGAATGGGTGGCATTGTCTGCTGCCAGGTACTATGCCAAATGCAAGTCACTGCCGGCACAGAGGGGCTGCAAGTTTGGGCCCTGGAGATCAGTTGCTCTACCCTTTACTGCTCTGTGGACAAACCAGTTTACCACCCTGGACCTCTGTTTCCTCCTCTGTAAAAAGGAAAACTTACTTAATCTAGGAAATGGTTTTGCACAGCACCTGCCTGGCACAAGGTAAATCGATGCTCAGTCAGGTTTGTTTTCTTCTCTTTTATGGGGGTGGGTGGGGCAGGGTCTCGCTCTGTCACCCAGGCTGGAGTACAGTGGTGCGATCATAGCTCACTGCAGCCTTGACCTCCTGGGCTCAAGTGATCCTCCCACCTCAGCCTCCTGAGTAGCTGGGACTACAGCTGTGCACCACTATGCCTGGCTCATACAAAAAATTTTTTGGGGGGCCGGGTGCAGTGGCTCATGCCTGTAATCCCAGCACTTTGGGAGACCAAGGCCGGTGGATCACTTGATGTCAGGAGTTCGAGACCAGCCTGACTAACATGGAGAAACCCTGTCTCTACTAAAAATACAAAAATTAGCCAGGCAGTAGTGGTGGGCACCTGTAATCCCCGCTACCCAGGAGGCTGAGGCAGGAGAATCTCTTGAGCTGGAGAGACAGAGGTTGCAGTGAGCTGATATTGCACCACTGCACTCCAGGCTGGGCAAGAGTGAGACCTCATCTCAAAAAATTTTTGTGTAGGGGGGTGGGGGTCTCACTCTGTTGCCCAGGCTGGTCTTGAATTCTTGGGCTCAAGTGATCCTCCTTGGTCTCCCCAAATGCTGGGATTACAGGCATGAGTCATTGCCATTCAGTTCTTATCTATTGTGACTAACAGGAGCAGTGACTGTAGCTTATGGTTGTCCTTCTTCGCAAGTCCTGGTCACTCCTCACCTAGCAACAGGCGCAGGTGGCGTGTGGGACTTCCCTGTTGCTCTTGCCTTGGCATTTAATGTCTGACCTGCCCCAATTTTTTTTTTTTTTTTTTTTGAGACAGAGTTTCCCTCTTGTTGCCCAGCCTGGAGTGCAATGGCATGATCTTGGCTCAACGAAACCTCTGTGTCCTGAGTTCAAGCAATTCTCCTGCCTCAGCCTCCCGAGTACCTGGGAATTACAGGTATGAGCCACCATGCTCAGTTAATTTTGTATTTTTAGTAGAGACAGGGTTTCTCCATGTTGGTCAGGCTGGTCTCAAACTCCCGACCTCAAGCGATCTGCCCACCTCAGCCTCCCAAAGTGCTGAGATTACAGGCGGGAGCCACCGCGCCCAGCATTTTTTTTTTTTTTGAGACAGAATCTTGTTCTGTCGCCAGGCTAGGGTACAGTGGCACGATCTCAGCTCACTGCAACCTCTGCCTCCCAGGTTCAAGCGTTTCTCCTGCCTCAGCCTACTGACTAGGTGGGATTACAGGCACATGCCACCACGCTTGGCTAATTTTTAGATTTTTAGTAGAGACAGGGTTTCCTCATGTTGCCCAGGATGGTCTTGAACTCCTGACCTCAGGTGATCCGCCCGCCTCAGCCTCCCAAAGTGCTGGGATTACAGGCATGAGCCACCTCACCCGGCCTGCCCTGCTCTGCTTATTCCCTGATGATTTCTGCCTAAAATGCCTTGGTGCAAAGGGATAAACAGTGTCTTCTCCCCAGTAGGAAGAAGGGACCTGTATTCCCAGCTGGCAGCAGCACTGACGTCATCCACTCTAGGTCAGCTTACCCCTTCTCTAACATTTTACCAGCAGCCCTCCTTCCGGGGGCCACTTAATCTCTGTGATTTACAAAGATTTCTGGATGTCAAACTTAACTGGGTTGGGACGCAAAGAAGGTGTCGGACCGAGGGGGCACTGTCTAGTCCTCCCGGCGGGTCTCACACTCCTGCACGCCTGAGGGCTGATGGGTGGACTGAGAAAGCAGCTGCAGCAAGGCTGGTTTGGTTTCTTTCCTGAAGCTTACAGGAAGAGAGTGCCCTGGTCCTGTAAACACCCTAATCCCCGTTCCTGAATGTTTTCTTTGAAATCAACCACATCTCAGGAGACAGATGACCTTAAGCACACAGTATGCAGAGACCCAGATTCCTTTCCCAGAAGACGAAAGCTCTGTACGGGCCCCCTGATCGCAGCCGGTCTTGCTCTGGCCCTTGATGTTCGGGATCCTTCCTGTTTGCCGGGAAATCTCGACAGACCGCCCCTGGGAAGAGCCAAGGGGCTGAAAACCCAACTGGAAAGGCCCAGGCTTGGCCTCCACCTAGCTGACTGCTGGGTCCAGGATTTGATTTGATTCTACTTAACAGGCTAGTATGGTCGGGCACAGTGGCTCACGCCTGTAATCCCAGCACTTTGGGAGGCTGAGGCAGGTGGATCGCCTAAGGTCAGATCGAGACTAGCCTGGCCAACATGGTGAAACCCCGTTGCTACAAAAAGATAGAAAACATTAGCTGGGTGTCGTGGCGGGCACCTGTAACCCCAGCTACTTGGGAGGCTGAGGCAGGAGA
>PVKP010031525.1:0-26887 GCA_004027715.1 Plecturocebus donacophilus | reverse complement strand
TCTCTAAGTTGTCCATTCTCGTTAGCATTTCATTAAATCTTCTTTCAAGATTCTTAGTTTCTTTGTATTGGGTTAGAACGTGTTCTTTTAGCTCACAGAAGTTTCTTATTATCCACCTTCTGAAGCCTGATTCTGTGAGTTCATCACACTCATCCTCCGTCAGGCCTTGTTCTCTTGCTGATGAGGAGGTGCGATCCCCTGTAGGAGGAGAGGCATTCTGATTTCGGGTGTTCTCAGCCTTTTTGCACTGGATTCTTCCCATTTTTGTGAATTTATCCACCTGTTGTCTTTGTAATTGCCGACTTTCAGATTGGGTCTCTGAGTGGACGTCTGGCTTGTTGGTGATGAAGTTTTTTCTGTTTCTTAGTTTTCCTTTGGTGGACGCCCCCTTCCCGCAGAGCTGGGCCTTCCCGGGTTCAGCTGTGCTTGCTGTGCTTCCCGGGTTCAGCTGTGCTTGCTCTCAGTCCTCAGCGCTTCCAATTGCTGTTCTCCTTGTGGAATGGGACCAGCTGAGCCCGACTAAAAAGGCACCCAGTCCCATATACTCCGCACAGAGAAGCGCCACGCCGGGGCGCCAGCAAAACAGCCGCGCCGGCCAAAAGAGTCGCGCTGGTGACCCGTGTGGCTCCTTCGCCGGAAATCTCCCAGTTTGTGGGCATCAAAAATTCGTCTGCAATTGCGGTGTCCACTTGCTCTGTGCGCTTTCACTGGGAGCCACAATCCTGAGCTGCTGCTACGCAGCCATCTTGGATCTCTCTCTGCCCGGTGATGAAGTTTTTCTGTTTCTTAGTTTTCCTTTGGCGGATGCCCATTCCCCACAGAGCTGGACCTTCCCGGGTTCGCTGTGCTTGCTGTGAAACTCTCAGTCCTCAGTGCTTCCAATTGCTGTTTTCCTTGTGGGGATGCGACCAGCCAAGCCCATCCGTCCGTATACTCCGCACCGAGAAGCGCCGAGCTGGGGCACCGGCAAAACAGCTGCGCCGGCCAAAAGAGTTGCGCTGGTGACCCGTGTGGCTCCTCTGCTGGGAATCTCCCGGTCTGTGGGCAACAAAAATTCGTCGGAAAGTGCGGCGTCCACTCGTTCTCTGTGCTTTCACTGGGAGCTACATTCCTGAGCTGTTGCTAAACGGCCATCTTGGATCTCTCTGGATTTCCTTTTTGTTGCCTTTAATCCTCCTGCAGATTTCTCACTGAGCCACCTCTGCATGTAAAAAGAGGCTGGGAAAGTGAGGGGAGAAGATCATCATAGCAATCATGATGAGTTGTTTGGACCTGGTTAATATTGCTGCCTGAATAAAACTGGGGCTCTCTTAGCAAGGAAGAAGTGGAAATAGATACTGGATTGGTAATTAACAGTTTCTGTTCCAGCCTCAGCTGTTTCTGGACTTAGAGAAGAGGTAAGGCAGGGTAGTATGAGAGTCAAAAAGGACTATGTTATAGGTCTGCATGTTTTAGCAAGGTCTCCACTTTGTGCTTACAAAGCCAGCCGTCTAATCAGCACAAATGAGAGAGCATTTAAAGGATTAATATGAGGAAGGATTAAAGGATTCACACGTATAGAGAATTTACGGTAAGTGAGAAAAGGAGAAAATAATTTCTTCCTGTAAATATCTAGGTATCTTTTTACTAAGAAGGAGAGAGAGAACAAGGAAGGAATAAATAGAAACTACTTAAGTTTAAAATGTATTAAAGAAAACAAGAAAATCCTGCAGAGGATAGAATCACTTTGGAAAGGTTAGTTCTGTTTTTAGAAGCAATGCACTAATTAGTTTGCTTTACATGTCTTTTAGAGGATAGTAATCTAAAATAGTTGTTAATCATGCTTGTTCATCATAGACTACAATGTATCTCCAGACTGTTTAACAATTAGAATGGGTATGTCCAACCCACAGCCCATGGGCCTCATGCAGCCCAGGATGGCTTTGAATGTGGCCAACAAATTCATAAACTTTCTTAAAACATTATGAGATTTTTGCAATTTTTTAAAAGATAATCAGCTATCATTAGTTTTAGTGTATTTTATGTGTGACCCTAGAAAATTCTTCTTTCTCTGTGGCCCAAGGAAGTCAAAAGTCTCCTGAATTAGGTGATTGTATAGTCTGGCACTAACCAGACTGAATTAGAGGGACTGCTCTGGGGAGAGGGGAATGCTATTTAGGCAGAGATCTGGATCCTCTTCTGATTGATCCAGAAAAGGTCTGCTGTTTTGTTTGTTTTATTTTACCTACTTAAGATCTGATATAATGTTAGGCACCATATGCTTGTATATACCTTGAGAATATAGATCAATAGATTAATTCAGTGACCCACCCCTATATTCTAGTCTATGGAAATTTTGGCAATTATGAGAATTCCGGTATACATAAACTGAATTAATTTATTGTCCATATTAGAGACAGTTACCAAAAGATGGAACTGTGCATTAAAAATAAAAAATGAAGGTAATATGGATGGCAAATAGTAATAGAGATATTAAAATAAGGTTTTTTTTTTTTTTTTTTTTTTTTTTAGAAATAAAATGGATAAAGGAAAATAAATTTGAGTCTTAGAACTGCAGATTGAAGGGGATCAATAAGTATGTGAGAAAAACTGAGGGATCTAGGAAAGTAAGAGATGAGAGCCAGGACTCTGGAAGGTGGAAACCTGAGGAGGTAGGATATAGGACTGGAATTTTAGGAGATAGAAGTGGATATTCCTGAGTTGTAATGAAATCAGAAAAGCTTTGAAAATTGGGAAGACAATTAGTCCAGCAGGGGTGGAAGACATTAGTCAAATAATCACTGAAATGTGAAATTGTAAATGTTATAACAAAGTATACAAAGGAGAGGTACCTGTATTGGTACTGTGTGAGAGCAATGGCTAAGCTTAGATCTGAAAGAGCTGCTGTATTTGGTATGCATGTCACCTCTTAGGGTGCCAGGTTCCCCACAGATAGTTCTGTTTAATACCTAACAAACTACAGTCATACACCACATAACAACATTTCAGTCAAGGATGGACTGCATATAAGATGGTGGTTGCATAGGATTATAATACCATAATTTTTCTGTATCTTTTTAAAGTTTAGATATAAAGATATTTGTCACTGTGTTACAATTAGTATACCATATAGCCTAATTTGTAGGCAATTGTTAACACTTAGGCTATATGGTATAGCCTATTGCTCCTAGGCTACAAATCTGTACACAGTGTTAATATACAGATTTGTAGCCTAAGTGTGTATTAGGCTATACTATCTAGGTTTGTAGAAGTACACTTTATGATGTTCACAACAGTGAAATTGCCTAATGACACATTTCTCAGTACGTATCCCCGTTACTGTGCGCCATACAGCTGTATTTAGTGTCATTCTTTCTGTATTTGTATATAAAATTGGAGGCATTGCAGGCGGTGGTAGTGGCCGCCATGACTCAGGCTGATTCTGAAGGTAATACCAGTGTGGTCTTAAAGCCATTGACATAATTGCCTGTTGTTATAAATTTGGAATCTTTGACCCAGAAAGAAACAATAGGGGAGATAAATTCCTTCTTAATCATTTTTTTGAGGTGGTTTCGTGGTGCTGGTTAGATTTTCCTCAGTTCAAGTCCAGCGGCCTTATCATTTGTGAATCTAGGTGAATTAGTGGGGAGGGAAATCCTGAGAAGTTTCTAGGATAGAAAGTAGAATTAGTCATAAGTCCTTATAACTATAACAAAACTTTGGAATATTCTGGAATCTTTAAGGGGAATTAATAGATTCATACCATTATATTTAGTAATACATATTGAATGAATAAACAGGGAAACAGTACATATGTACAAGAAGCTTTGAGAAGCCATTAGCCTAAATTTTAGCACATTTATGATGCTATATTTTAACTAGGATTTTGGAAAACTTTTTACATTAAGCATATGTTTTATTTCAAGTTGACATGTGGTCACTAATGAAATGCTTTTATTTTTCCTTTTGTATAAGATCTGTGAAGTCACAGAGGGAACTAATGATTTTTAACAGGGTTTTTGCTCCTTAATTGACATATGCCATTTGATTCTGGAACTGATCAGGAAAGAAGTCCATCTGTATTCATAGGCAGTTAACTCTTTCCAGAATTGAAATCTTTAAAGTGCATTGTAGCTATCAAGTCCAAATTGAGGCATAGATAGTCTTGCAAGGTGAGACTTGATGGCAAAACTAAAATGTGGTCTGGAACTTCTTTTTCTTTTAAAAGAGGAGCACTTCTAACCATTTTCTGAGGGGTTCTACCGCAGTAAATCGTTTGATTGTAGGATTGATTGCATTATTTGTCTATCAGAAATGAGTGGTTCTGGGCAGTGGGACACTGAGAGTGGATGAAGGGTTATTGATTATAGTAGGCTAAGTTAGATGATATAGAAGGGGAAATTGGGAAGTCATGGTGTTTGACCTCAGACATCTCCACTAGCAATTGATATGCAAATAATTCATCCAGGGAGGAAGGAGATTTTAGAAATAAAGCTCTTAATAGGTTTTCAGGTATATTGTTTCTGGGTTTGATGGACTGAGAGTATAAAGGTAGCTTTTTTGACAGCATGGCCCTTTACAATGGTACTACCTCCATTTTATAAATTAGTAGTTCTCAGTTGTGGGAGGAAGGCAGGCAGTTTCCCCTTTAGTAGGTACTTTGGGAATTTGTTGGGGGGTGGTGCAAGAATAAATATTTTAACAGTAATAAATAGATATGGTCTAGGGATGCTAGCCATTCTGTAATGTGAGGGTCATTAAGACTGACAGTGCTATAAATAATATTTTATTAATTAGAACATATTGCAGCATGATATAATTGACATTCATCTCAGTTGATACAGCAGCACTGTCAGGTGAGAGATGGGGTATTATAATCTTCATTTTAGAAATAAGGAAAATGGGACTCAGAAACCATGTGATTTGCCCGCAATCATATGGCTAGTAAGATAGCTGAGAGGTGAACTCACATCCTCTTCCCACTGAACTGTCGTTGAAAAAAATGATTGACTCCAAGAAAAGATCCAAGTAGTGTTTTCAATAATACCTGTTTGATGTTAGGGCTTTCTATCTATGAGTCTGTCTTTACCCCATTTCCCATTGGGCTTCTAGTCTTTTTATTCTTGATGTGCAGAAGTTTTTTATGTGTCTTCTAGATATTAATTATCAGTTTTATGCATTGAAAAGACCTCCTCTCGCTCTGTTATCTATCATCTTTATACTGTCCTTTGTTGAACAGAAATTTGTAATTGTAATTAAAAAAAATTTTATTAGTGACAGCATCTCACTCAGGCTGGAGTGAAGTGGCACAATCATAGTTCACTGCTACCTTAACTTACTGGGCTCAGGGGATCCTCTTGCCTCAGCCTCCCAAATAGCTAGGTCTATAGGCATGTGCCACCACACCCGGCTAATTTTTAAGCTTTTTAAATAAGAGCCAGGGTCTTACCATCTTGCCCAAGCTAGTCTCGAACTCCTGGGCTCAACCAGCCCTCCTACTGCCACCTCCCAAAGTGCTTGGATTCCAAGCATAAGCCACCGTGCCTAGCCAGAAATTTGTAAATTTGAAGTTGTTGCCTTATGGTACTGGTTTTCAGATCTTAATTAACAAGTTTTCCCCCTCCATTAGGTATCAAAGATATTGTCTTATAGTTTTTTCCTAACATAGTTATAGTTTTATTTTTTATGTCAGTATCTTTAATCCATTAGAAACACATTAAGGATATGTTTTAAATTTTTGTATAAACTGTCACATTCTCCTCTGGAAATATTGTACATAATTGTATCCCAGCTAACAGCACTTTGAGAGCCTTCATCAACACTGTTTTTAGTTTCTTTAATTTTTGTCACACTTATGGGGAAAAAGTGACATCTCATTGTTTTAACTATTGTGGGCCAGCATCTTTTCATGTATTCATTGTCCATTGATATTTCTTTGGCAAATTACCTAGACATACACTTTGCCCATTTTTTTCTTATTGATACATATAAATACTCTGTGTATTATGGATATTAATGCCTATATGATTTTTTTCCTAGGCTATTTGTCTTTTAACTTTGGTTATGCTGTCTTTTGTTATCTATGATTTTTTTGGTAGTTGATCTTTTGGATTTTCCTTTATGCCTATAGTTCTTAAAGTTTTAATTTCTAGGGCCCTTAAACTCTTTAGTTTAGGTGGATTATATCAACTGATGTTTATCATATTAGAAACTTAAACTGGAAAATTTAAAGAATATTTAACTATTATCTGTTATACAGTAAATTCATTGCATGGTGTTTTTTTTTTTTTTTTACTTTTTAAAAAATTATACTTTAAGTTCTGGGGTACAAGTGCAGAATGTGCAGGTTTGTTACATAGGTATACACTTGCTATGGTGGTTTGCTGCATCCATCACGCTGTCATCTACATTAGGTATTTCTCCTAATGCTATCTCTCCCCTTGCTTCCCACTCTCCAGCAGGTCCGGGAGTGTGATGTTCCCTTCCCTGTGTCCATGTGTTTTCATTGTTCAGCACCCACTTATGAGTGAGAATATGTGGTGTTTGGTTTTCTGTTCTTGTGTCAGCTTGCTGAGAATGATGGTTTCCAGCTTCATCCATGTCCCTGAAAAGAACATGAACTCATTCTTTTTTATGGCTGCATAGTATTCCATAGTGTATATGTGCCACATTTTCCCTGTCCAGTCTATCATTGATGGGCATTTGGGTTGGTTCCAAGTCTTTGCTATTGTGAACAGTGCCACAATAAATATACCTGTGCATATGTCTTTATAATAGAATGATTTATAATCCTTTGGATATATACCCAGTAATGGGATTGCTGGGTCAAATGGTATTTCTATTTCTAGATCCTTGAGGAATTGCCTCACTGTCTTCCACAATGGTTAAATTAATTTACACTCCCACCAACAATGTAAAAGCATTCCTACTTCTCCGTATCCTCTCTACCCATCTGTTGTCTCCTGATTTTTTAATGATTGCCGTTCTAACTGGCCTGAGGTGATATCACAACGTGGTTTTGACTTGCATTTCTCAAATGACCAGTGCTAACGAGCTTTTTTTCATATGTTTGTTGGCTGCATAAATGTCTTCTTTTGAGAAGTGTCTGTTCATATCCTTTGCCCACTTTTTGATGGGTTGTTTTTTTCATGTAAATTTGTTTAAATTCTTTGTAGATTCTGGATATTAACCCACCTTGGCCTCCCAGAGTTCTGGGATTACAGGTGTGAGCCATCCTGCCTGGCCAAGAAATTCTTTTAGCTTCTCTTTTGAACTATATCTTGAGTCCAGTTACTTCTCATCACTTGAGCTGTTACACTGGACAATTGTGCTAGCTGATCTCCTTGCTTTCACTGTTGCCCATCTATAGCCTCTTCTCCATTTGGCAGTTAGAGCAGTCCTTTAAAAAAAAAGGTCAGATCATGTTGTTCCTGCTTCTAGGCTTCTTGTTTTACTAAATAAAAGCTAAACAAAATACCACAGACCTAAAGGTCTTAATGTGATCTTGGCCTTGGCTAGCTGTTTGTTTTCTATTATTCTCCCTCTTGCTCCCTGTGTTCCAGATACCTTAGTCTCTTTGTTGTTCTTCAGACACACCAGGCATCTTTCCACACAGAAGCTTTTGCACTTGCTGTAATTCTCTATTCTTGTGTGCTGTTTCACTGGATATCCACATGGTTCATTTTCTCGTCTCTTTTAAGCTTTTGCTCAAATGTCACCTTATTAATGAGGCTTTGTCAGTTCACTTTACATAAAATATAAAATAGCACTTGCCCCACCTGTCATATTCTATTCCCTCATCCTGCTTCATTTTCCTCTAGAGCCTTATTACCTGATATATAATATATATTTATTTGTTTGTCTTCCTCAGTAGACTGTAAACCGCATGAAGGAAGGGTTTTTTTCTTTTGGTGGTGGTGGTTGTTCATTGCCATTTTCTCAGCACCTAGAACAGTGCCTGGCATATAGTAGGTCCTCAATAAATATTTGTTGAATGAATGAATCCTGTGTGCTCATTTTGAAAAGAATACTTTTTATAAAAAGGTATCCACTAGATGGCATTATTTTCAAACTTTATGTAATTAATGTTGGGAGCAAATGATAGGTTCTTTTCTGTTTTTTGCCTTAAACAAAAAAGATCTCTGTGATGAAGATTGTCATGAGAAGTTAGTAGGGTGAATATGGGGCATGTTGAATACTGCATTTATATTTGGTTTTTGATTTATATTTTTTCAGATATTTATTAAAAAATAAAAAACATCTGGAGAAACTTAAAGAAAATTATAGCATATTGGCTGGACACGGTGGCTCACACCTGTAATCCCAGCACTTTGGGAGGCCGAGGCAGGTGAATCACGAGGTCCAGAGATTGAGACAATCCTGACCAACATGATGAAACCCTGACTCTACTAAAATACAAAAATTAGCTGAATGTGGTGGCGTGCCCCTATAGTCTCAGCTACTCGGGAGGCTGAGGTAGGAGAATCACTTGAACCCGGGAGGTGAAGGTTGCAGTGAGCCAAGATTGTGCCACTGCACTCCAGCCTGGTAACAGAGAGAGACTCTGTTTCAAAAAAATAAAAATAAAACCAAACCACAAGGTCAGGAGTTCAAGACCAGCCTGGCCAGGATGGTGAAACCGTGTCTCTACTAAAAATACAAAAAAATTAGCCAGACATAGTGGTGGGCGCCTGTAATCCCAGCTACTCAGGAGGCTGTGGCAGAGAATTGCTTGAACCTGGGAGGTGGAGACTGCAGTGAGCCGAGATCATGCTACTGCACTTCAGCCTGGGCGACAGAGCGAGACTCAGTCTTAAAAAAAAATTACAGCATATTGCTGTGTAAATAACCATTTAATACAGTTATTTGCATGGTAACTGTGAACAAAGGTTGTTCGTGTCTATCCATTGACCACCATTCCTTCTGAGAGGCCTTCAGCAATGAGAAAGCAGCAAGAAGTTCCAGAGCCTTTCACACTCAAGCCGCTAGTGGAAATCCAGCCTAGTGCTAGAAGGCAGAAAATTGTCAGCTGTTCAATACTTGTTGCTCATAAATTAGGTACTCTCAAACTGGTTCCTCATCAACTGGGCATTCAAGTTTGAAAAACTTCCATGTTTCTGGAAGATGTTGCCAGACCTATCTTGTTAAAAACTGGTAGGTTCTAAGTGCCAGCGATTTTTTAGCTGCTTCTCTGACCAGCACTAAACTCAGCAAATAGTGTCCCTAATCAAAAAATTTACACTTTCCCCCCAAACCCTCAGGATTTGGCTCCTTTGTCTGTGTCAATGCCATCTAATTTCTTGATTTCCTCACTTACCTCATTTCCTTCTTCCATTTCAATCCCTGTGCCTCTCTTAAGCTCTTTTCCTGGATAGTTATTTGATCCATTTTATTCTCACTCTTCACACCTCTTTTGGTACTATTCCTTACTCATAAAGTATTTTTTCCTCTTCCTGTTCAACTTAACTATGTTTATTTTTCTTTTCAAATTGTTCAAAAATATACTGTAAAAAAGTTGTTGAAGTTCTCGCTTCTCTTTTCCTGTTTTAGGGTTTTCTCTTTTATTTCTGATCATAGCAAATGTAAGGACTTACTTTGTTTATCTTTTTAAAGTTCTCAGCAGAGACCCAGAACTCTAACTATTTAGAAATGAAAACACTGTTCTTTTGTATTTTTGAGTCTCTAAATGGAACATAAAATATAGGATGGTTTTCAGGTTTACAGCCTCTCCTCCCAGTTCCCCTGGGATGGCTAAGTAAGTACTAGGGCTGACAAAATGACATTTTATTTAAAATCAAATGTGATGTTTAAACTCAAAACATTTAAAATGGGCCAGGCATGGTGGCTCACGCCTGTAATCCCAGCACTTCGGGAAGCCTAGACGGGCAGATTAGGAGGTCAAGAGATCAAGACCATTCTGGCCAACATGGTGAAACCCTGTCTCTACTAAAAATACAAAAAATTAGCTGGGCATGGTGGTGTGTGCCTATAGTCCCAGCTACTTGGGAGGCTGAGGCAGGAGAATCACTTGAACCCAGGAGGCAGAAATTGCAGTGAGCCGAGATTGTGCCACTGCACTCCAGCCTGGTGACAGAGTGAGACTCTGTCTGAAAACAAAACAAAACAAAACAAAACAAAATAAAAAAACATGTTTAAAATGAAATGAGATGGTTAAACTCAAAGACTTGTAGTTTTAACATTTTTAACCATAAATATGAGAAATTTCTAGTAATGCTTTCCATATCTTATAATATGAATGATGGTGTTTTTACTTGTCACTCTCTTGTGTTTGACATACTGCATATATTAAACTGGCTTTGACAAAATAGACAAATGAGATCTAATTAAGAGCTTCTGCACAGCAAAAGAAACTATCGTTAGAGTGCACTGGCAACCAACAGAATGGGAAAAAATTTTTGCAATCTACCCATCTGACAAAGGGCTAATATCCAGAATCTATGGAGAACTTAAACAAATTTACAAGAAAAAAACAAACGACCTCATCAAAAAGGGGGCAAAGGATATGAACAGACACTTCTCAAAAGAAGACATTTATGCAGCCAAGAAACATATGAAAAAAAGGTCATCAACACTGGTCATTAGAGAAATGCAATTCAAAACCACGTTGTGATACCACCTCAGGCCAGTTAGAATGGCAATCATTAAAAAATCAGGAGACAACAGATGGGTAGAGAGAATATGGAAAAATAGGAATGCTTTTACATTGTTGGTGGGAGTGTAAATTAATTCAACCATTGTGGAAGACAGTGAGGCAATTCCTCAAGGATCTAGAAATAGAAATACCATTTGACCCAGCAATCCCATTACTGGGTATATACCCAAAGGATTATAAATAATTCTGTTATAAAGACACATGCACATGTATGTTTACTGTGGCACTGTTCACAATAGCAAAGACTTGGAACCAACCCAAATGTCCATCAATAGTAGACTGGATAGAGAAAATGTGGCACATATACACCATGGAATACTATGCAGCCATAAAAAAGAATGAGTTCATGTTCTTTTCAGGGACATGGATGAAGCTGGAAACCATCATTCGCAGGAAACTGTTACAGAAAACCAAACACCACATGTTCTCACTCATATGTGGGTGTTGAACAATGAGAACACATGGACATAGGGAAGGGAACATTACACACCAGGGCCTGCGGGGTGGGTGACTAGGGGAAGAATAGCAGAGGATGGGGAATTGAGGAGGGACAGAATTAGGAGAAATACCTAATGTAGATGATGGGGCGATGGATGCAGCAAACCACCACCATGGCACGTGTATACCTAAGAAACCTGCAGGATCTGCAAATGTACCCCAGAACTTAAAGTAAAAACAAACAAACAAAAAACTGGATTTGAGGCTAAAATTCAGTGTTTAGAAAATCATTTTTTGTTTGACTAAGAAATTATTGGATAACATTAATTTGTTTGGGCTGTAATTTTCTGTTTACCAAGGAATTATTGCATGGCATTAATTTGCATGAATTGTTTCATTTGAGAAAGTGTATTTTTCTGGACTGAGACATGAAGACTTACTAATACCTGGTTATTAGAATATAATATGCCATATTTGTTCAAATATACTAATTTTATTCAAGAAAATGAAGGCATTCTTATTTAGTATACATATCTTATAGCTGCTCCTCTAAATATCATTTACAAAAAACATATTTAATCCCAGAAAGATAAATCTCAGGGACATTGTTGTTTGCTCAAGTTTAGATGAGATCCAAAAGCCCTTGCTGGTTTCATGCTTTGACTGCTAACCTCTGTTAGTGCTTACAAAATGGAGCTTACATTCTAAACCTGTATATTAAGCCATTTTGCTTATACCTGCTCTATTGATAAGGCTTATAAGTTTCTCAAGTAAAATTAATTAGAGATTCAGCAATGTAGCTTTAAATAGAATTGGCTATTTTTGTTTGTGCTTTTCTTCTTTTCACCCACAGACTGGTTGAGATAGCAGAATCCCGTTTTCCCAGATATTTTAACACTGAAGAAAAATTACTTTTGACAAGTAGTAAAGTTCATCTTTACCGGGAGCTCACCTGTGATGAAGTTCTACAAAGGTATGCTGCTTTAGATTTTGATTTTTTAGTAATGCTTTGAAGGTTTATGTTTTATCTTTTATGTTTTCAGCTTCCAAGTAAAAAAAGTCTTTACAGGTTAGAATTATTAGAATAACTTTGTCAGTGTTTTTCTTTGTTTAGGCCTTTTGATTGAAGTCTTTCTTTAAAAATGAAAAAAATTAAATATTTTAGATTTAATTATTTAAGTGATATATTACTTATCTATTGTATGATTAATAAATTATCTCACAGTTTAGTCGCTTAAAATAGCAAATATGTATTATTTCACATAGTTTCTGAGGGTTAAATGTCTAGGAGTGGCTTAGCTGGGTGTTTCTGGCTCAGTATTGCTCTAGAGGTTATATACAAGCTGGTAGCCCGGGCGGCAGTTATCTCAAGGCTTGACTGGAGCTGGGTCTCTGCTTCCAAGCTCCCTAATATAGTCGTTGGAAGGTCTCTGTTCCTTGCTGGCAGTGGGCAAGAGGCCTTTGTTTCTTACCATCTGGGCCTCTCCACAAATCACAACATGGCGACTTGCTTCCCCCAGAATAAGTGACCTGAGAGACTGGGCAAGTGAAGCAGTGCCCAAGATGGAAACTGTAGTCTTTTATAACCTACACTCAGAAATAAGATACCATCATTTTGTCATATGCTTGTGGTCATACAGATCAAGTCTGGTGTACTGTGGGAGGGGCCTATACAAGGATGTGAAATACCAAGAGGAGGGAGTAAGTAGGGGCCATTTTGCAGACAGGCTGCCACAAGTAGTTTTACCCCAGAACTGGAGCGTTAGCATTATCTTAGGAAAACCAAGGAATTCTGAAACTACACAGAAATAGTTTCCTCTGTTTCCAGAAAAGTATGATATGTCTAGAAGAGCTGAAAATAAGTTAGGTTTACTGAATTCTTACAAATTATTACTATAACTTAGGGAAGAATAATTCGTTATTGTTTTTAAATTACTTAGCCTTTGCAACACCCTTATTTATTTATTATACCTTAAATTTATTGACAATTTTATAAATTCTTCTTAATTTATAAATAGGATTGAATCTTTGGAAGAAGAAATTATCTCGAAAGGAATTAAACTTGTGATTATTGACTCTGTTGCTTCTGTGGTCAGAAAGGAGTTTGATACACAACTTCCAGGCAACCTCAAAGAAAGAAACAAATTCTTGGCAAGAGAAGCATCTTCCTTGAAGTATTTGGCTGAGGAGTTTTCAATCCCAGTAAGTTTTTTTTCCCCTTTTTTCTTTTCCTTTCTTTTATATTACATTCACTGACTTATAGTATCAAGTAATAAAATTAGAGGAAAATGTAAAACAGATGACTTTTTAAAGGTGGTACAGTCTAATGGCTATAGCAAACATCACAATCATCTTAAATTAGTTCATCTGCTGAGATTATTTTATTCTTTTAATAATTTGAGCCTGGAGCAGGTTTGAATGATGTTTTTAAAAGTTCCTGTAGTTCCTCCTTTTCTTACTTCTCATTGTTTACTCTTTGTGTATGCTTTATATCACATTTGTCATACTGCAGTAAATATAAAGTAGTAAAACTTTATGAAATTGCCTAGGTCCATTTCTTTGTAATTAAAAAAAATACTGCAGTCATTAGTTTTGTTGTAAGTATTTTAGGTTTAGATACTATATTATTGTGTTCTGTGCTGTTTTGTGTGAGGTAGGATTTGGTTTGCTTCAAATGATCAGAGGTCTCTATTAAGGGATGTTGGAATGATAGTAATGAAAGTGCCAGTAAGAAATCTTGAAAGATTACTGGTGGCTTGGTTTTTAGTAGTGGGCATTGTGATCAGAAATCTGAAGATGATGGGATATTGCAAGGGGTTGTGATGTGTAAGCTGCAACATTTCCATCTTCAGTGTGTCAGAGGTTTCAGTTGTTCCACAGCCTCATCATCATTCAGGCTTCTGAATTTTAGTCATGCTTCATCTCAAGAAAAGACAGTTCCTTAAACTGAGATAAACTCTGATTATGATTTTATAATTTTTAGATTTGTTTTTGGAAAATTAAAGTTTTGGATCTTTGCAACATAAAGAATATCTGTAAGTGGTATAAACTACCACACAGCCTTTGAGATTTCTAAAGCCAAGGAAGAAATCAAGGGAGAAAATGTAGCATTCAAAAAGTTCTACATACTTGAATGGTTTTCAGTTTATTTTGAATTAAATTCAAGTGATACTAAGTTTATCTTGGATGATGTTCATCTTTTATAGTTTATTGTCACTGGTTAAAATGATAAATTCAAATTCGTATTTTTTCTGGTCAAAGAGAATAAGGGAACTTTGAAATAGTTTATAAAGATACTTCATTGAATAGGAATTTATGTATACAGTTGGCCCTCTGTATCTGTGAGTTCTGCATCCATGGATTCAACCAACTAAGGATAGGAGATATTTGAAAAAACACTGGGTATGGTTGTATGCCCCTGCATTCTCAGCTACTCAAGAGGCTGAGGCAGCAGGATCACTTGGACCCAGGAGGTTGAGGTTGCAGTGAGCCATGATCACGCCACTGTACTCCAGCCTGGTAGACAGAGCAAGACTCTGTCTCTAAAAATACATATATATTTGGAAAAAACGAAAAGGATTGTTGTCTTTGTACTGAACATGTACAGACTTTCTTCTTTCCCTAAACAATGCAGTTTAGCAGCGATTTACATAGTATGTAAATTGTATTGGGTATTATAAGTAATCTAAAGTTGATTTAAAGTATACAAGAGAATGTACATAGATTATATGCAAACACTGTACCATTTTATATGAGGGACTTGAGCATCCATGGATTATGGTATCTGCAGAGGAGTCCTGGAACCATTCCCCCATGGATACAGCGTGGTGACTATTTATTCTTATTTTATTAATTCATAGTGTTGCTTGACTTAATCCTGTGCAAAATAAAATTCACTTTTTAAAAGTTATATTTGTTTGCTTTTAAGTAGTAACTGTAGGCTAATGTTTTTCAGTTTTTTCTAAGGTGATTTATTTTCCCAAGTGAGAAAGGGGCTCCACTTTTCTTTGTTTCTAATAGAACCCTCTGAAAAAAAAATAGATACTAAATATCCCATTTCTCTGTCTTTGTCTTTGTTTCTATATTTAGAGATAAATGCAGATTATACTGTGTACTTACATAACTGTGATAACTGTTTTTTATGACAAGTAAGATTGTTAAGATTGGTTTTAAAAGAATTTTGAAAAATACTTCCTTTAGAAAATGTTAGAATTTTCCTAGCTAAATTGATGCATTTAAATGAAAAATCAGTCACACAGGTCTGAGATTTAATTTAAAAAAAAAAAAAGGAAATCATGAACTTTTGTACATTTATACTATACTTTGAATAGGTGGTTTTATTAAATTGTTGCAAAAGTAATTGCAGTTTTTGCCATTAAACATAATTGCAAAAACCACAATATATATGGAAATAAATGTCTTAAGATAGTATTTTGTTGTCTGGTTCATTTGCTTTGCAAATTAGTAAACCTGTGCCTCTTTGTAATTCCTTTCACATGCTCATAGATACTCCTGTTAGAGGAGTATTTTATGTTCTTCAACCTGGAACCTTCCTCCTCTAAATATCCACATGACTTATTCTATCCTGTCACCTTATCAGTGAGGACTTTTCAAACCATATAAGTATTAACCATATCCCAGCTGCCCTCTTACTGTGCTTTGTTTCTTCTCCATCACAGCTTTTACCCCATAGCATGTTATATATCTAATGTTTGTGTGTTCCTTCTACTGTCTTATCCTCTCTCTCTCTCTCTCTCTCTGTTTATTTATTGAGACAGGGTCTCACTCTGTCACCCATGCTGGAGTGCAGGCACAATCATGGCTAACTGTAGCATCAACCTCCCAGGCTCAAGTGTTCCTTCCACCTCATCCTCCCAAGTAGCTGGGACTACAGGCAGGAATCACCACCACACCTGGCTCATTTTTTATTTTTTGCAGAGATATGATCTCACTATGTTGAGCAGTTTGGTCTCAGACTCCTGTGATCAAACAGTTCTCCTATCTTGACCTCCCAAAGTGCTGGAATTACAGGCATGAGCCACTGCACCTGGACGCCTTATTCTCAGTACCAGCAATAGTGCCTAACATATAGTAGACACTCAACAAATATTTCTGAATGTATGAATTATAGATATTACTTCTCATCTTGGTCTTTAATTAATCTTATCTCTATTGGTACTGAACTTAAGTTTTAATATTTGTTTTTAACCTTATTTTTAATTTAGCTTTGGTTTTAACAGTAATAAAATACAATTTTCAGTGGCAGAATGTCTTATATTGGAGATGTACTCAAATTACACTGACATCTTATAGGAAGAAAAATTCTTAAGATTCTTAAATTTGAAACAGGCTTTAGAGATTTACATAGTGTCAGAGAGCCAGGCAGTAGGAGAAGAGATTTTTATCTCAGTCTAGTAGAACTATGATAGGTGAATGTCTGATGGCCTCTGAGCATTGGGTGGTAAGCTATGCATTCTAGATATATAGATGGCAGATAAACACATGAAAAGATAGTCAAAATCCTGTCATTAGGGACATGCAAATTAAAATCACAATGAAATACCACTACCCATCTATTAGAATGGCTCAGAAAACCCTGATCTGAACCATTCTCCCTTCTCCCTAGGCTCAGGACCCAGGGCTGGTACCATCATAAACCCAGTAGCTTAAGGAATTAGGAAGAAGGGTAAGAGAGCAATCTGCTTATAAGAGCAGTGTTTTCTCAAACTAGGTTAAGGCATTGACCCCTTTTAAATGCAAGTAATATTCTCACAAAACCTCATTGCTGACTTCATTTTTATTATAATATCACAGAAATTACAGGATTATAAGACTAGTTAATAATTCTTAACATTAAATTGTGCTTATAAAACCATAAAGGTGGATTGCATCTACAGACACCATAGTACTATTCTAACTAATTATGCCAATTTAATATGTTACAGATGGTAATTTGCTAAATTATTGCTTATAATATATGTTTATAAACTTATCTTACAGATTGTTTTGAAATATATATATACATATATATGTATATAAAATGTGATGATGCAGCTCTTCCACCTCTTTCTCTATTTGAACTAGTACTAAAAATCCTTCGTCTGTTTGGGAAGGGTGACATCATTTGGCCCTCACATGGGCTTGAATGCATTTAAGTTTTAAGTTTGCTGTTGCTCTTTTCTACATTAGTCCCTGAGAATTAAAGAGGAACTAATCGATATCACTTGATTAAAAATAAATGTATTAATATCTTTTGGAAGTTTTCAATTATAAGATGGTTTTATTAATATTTTGAAGCTATCACTGAAATGAAAACAAAATTTAAAAATTCTCAGAGAATTTCATAGACATTTGAATATGTTCAGACTGCAATTTTGAGAAACAGTTGTAGAAGTCTGGTAGAATCTTTTTTCCTGAAGTTTATGGAGGAGGTGTAAGTGATACTCTGCTCTTGGGTTGGATGATGCAGAACCTTTGTCTTTTAAAAGCATGTTCACACTAGTATTGAAAAAAACAGTAGGTTCTGAAATTTTAGAGATACTTGATAAAAATAACAGAAAAGAATTTAAATATTGCCTTATAAAATAAACTGTGGTTATGGCTATTTCTGTTGACTATTTATCATTGACTTCTAATTACCACATACAGAATAGTTATTATACATTTTATAAATTATGTATCAGATTAAAATAATAGGATGTTTTTACCAGAAAGGACATTAAAGAAAATTTGGCTTAGCCCCTTCATTTTACAGTGAGGCTGAAAAGTGACCTGACTTGCTCCAGGACACTCAGCATAGGAAAGGACAAGCAGTGGGTAGAATAAGAGATCTTTTAGATGCCAGTTTGGGGATTTTTTTTTTCCATGGCAGAATTTTCTTTTTTTCTGAGACATACAGAATTATGCTAGACTTCTTAATGGCATGATTGTATCTTCTGTTTCTCTGATTTCCAGGACCTAGCACTATGGATAACTAATATTTAGGAGGTAACAGCTAATGAAAGTATAATTCAGGTTTAAAAATAGTCTTGCCATACGTATGTCATGTTTACACTCATTATAATATTTTTCTTTATCTTTTAAAACATAATTTGAATTCTTTTATTCTTGCTGTTGAAATTCTTGCTAAGTTTTTTTTTTTGAGATGGAGTCTCGCTCTGTTGCCCAGGGTGAAGTGCAATGGCGCCATCTTAGCTCACTCCAACCTCCACTCCTGGGTTCAATTCTCCTGCCTCAGCCTCCCGAGTAGCTGGGATTACAGGCATGTGCCACCATGCCTGACTAATTTTTGTATTTTTAGTAGAGATGGGGGTTTTACCATGTTGGTCAGGCTGGTCTCAAACTCCTGACTTCGTGATCCACCAGCCTTGCCTTCCAAAGTGGTGGGATTACAGGTGTGAGCCACCGCACCCAGCCAAGTTTTTGTTTTTAAATAGACCTTTGTAGCATGCCGTGTTAGTTGTATTCTCTTTATTTTCCATTCCAGAGTTTTATAAGTTATTGGAATAAAAGAGAATGAAAATACATTACTTAGATAACAGGACTTTCACCTTTTTGAAAAGTCTTTGGAAATGCTTTTTACTCCTATTTCCAAGATCTACATTTTTACTTTTTCAGAGAATTCAACAAATCAATTTCAGTTGTTATATGAATAATATTAAACTTTTTTTGTCTTCCTTTAATCTTCTACCTCCTTCATTTCTTGATATTGTACAAATGTTTTCTGGTGTAAGGGGACTATTACCAGTTAACGCTATTTACAAAAGAGGTATATGGAGAAAAATTTGGATATATTATTAAATATTCTAAGAGGGAAATGCCATATTTCCATTGAAAGTTGCTGTTAAAATCCAAATTATTTTGCTAAGATGTGCTTATAATCAGTTTTTCTGTTGCCATCTGTGTTCTTGATTACATGCCTTTTGAGAATATCCATTGCTCTAATTTATTGTTTATCAAGGTTTCTGGAATATTACTGATTATTTTTATGTTTAAAGCTGCTTAGAAAAACGAATCAAAATATGTACATTTTTTATTTTTCTATTTTAAAGACAGTTTTAAATCATTAACAAATTGAAAGAATTTTTTTCTTGTTTTAAAGTGGACATGTTACAAGATTTAACTTTTTGTTATTTGACAAAAGCATAAATTTTTTTTTCTTTTTAGTGATAAACTTCATCTGTGCCAGGATTTATTTATTATTATTTTTTTTTACATCATAAACTGTCCCATTATGCCAACTGGGTTTAATTTTTGTAGGATTATACCTTGTCTTAGTAATAAATATTGAAAATTAAAAAATAAGAAACTAGGCCACTTCACTTAAAATAATTAAGGTTTCATTAATTATAAATTGGGAATATTGTGTTTATAACTTATGAGATAAGAGGAAAAAGAATGTATGTACACAAATTCGACATTTACTTTTGTCTTAAGCATAAATATTCAAAACTGTCACATTTGTGAAAGCCTGATGAAGTTACTCTGATTGTAAAGTAGGAGTGCTAGACTCTAGATGTAGACATAGATATGCCATTAAAACTCTGCAGTCCTGTTTTGCTGTGTGTATCGTTGTATGACTTTTCTAGAAATCATGTAATTTTTGGTTTACTCTTATTATTTTCATATTTATTATTGAAAACAAGCACCATAGGACTTCTGAAGTAAGAAAAGTCCTTTACAGTGTTTTTCCTTTCCATAAATGCCTACTGTTGGCTCACTCTCATTTGAAATCAGGTTGTTCTTAAAACTATCTTATGTTCATTCAGGTCCCTGAAACTCACAGACTAGGCTTAAACCTTTATCGGTTAGTGAAAATAATTCTAGAAAAAGTATATCTTTCTTTTGTGTAGCTCTTTAAGCTTTCTGAAACTTTGTTTTTATTGTTTCTAGCAAAAAGCTAGAAACAAGTTAAAGGTTAATGAGTAGGTGATTGGCTAAATTAGTGTTGATATATCCATACAGTATTATATTGTGCCATTGTTAAAATGAATGAGTTAGCTCAGAAATGGATTCACAGGTTATGCAGGCAAGGGTTAATTCAGCTGGTATGGGTTACTCACATCCAGCCATTCCCAAAAAGGCCTCTTTTCAGGACTGCCCTTGACTGGCTCCTGGGAGATGAGAGCTGAGTCCTGGCAATATTCTGCTTAGTAAGAGTGTTATGTGCCTGAGGACTTGAGCCACAGGTACTGGTTTGATCAGATAGTTTATACAAACAGTGTGATTTATGGTGAAGCCTATTTTTCTCTGGGGATCTGGAGACTACAATCTAAATAGCTGAGGTCATTCACATGCAGGCATTGCCTGCCTGGTGACTGACCCTCAATAAAAATCCTGGACATGTAGGCTTGGGTGAACTTTCTTGGTTGACGTTACTTTGCATATGTGGTCACACATTGTTGCTAGGACAACTAAGCACGTGCATGCAACTCCACTTGGAGAGGACACCTGGAATCTTGCATCTGGTTTCTCCTGCACTTTGCTCATGCTCCTTTTCTCTTTGCTCATTTTGATCTATATCCTTTTGCTGTAATAAGCCATAACTGTGAATATAACAGCTTTTCTGAGTCTTGTGAGTCCTTCTAGTAAATTATCAAGCCAGAAGGAAATCATGGGGACCCTTGACATCCAGGGCCACTAATACATGTGTACAAGAGTATCTATGGCAACTTAATTTATAATTGCTCAAAACTGGCAACATTTAGTTAATAGTATTGCATCAATCTTAATACATTGGTTTTGATAATTGTACTATGGTATGTAAGATGGTGATATTAGGAGAAGCTGGGTAGAGGGCATTTGGGAAATCTGTACCCTTTCTGCAACTTTCTGGTAAATCTAAAATTGTTTCAAAATAAAAAATTTAAAAAACAAAAGGAAGTCAGGTGTGGTGGATCACACTTGAAATCCCATCATTTGGGAAGCTAAGGTGGGAGGATCACTTGGCCAGGAGCTGGAGACCAGCCTGTGCAACATAGCAAGACCTTGTCTTCACACACTATCCCCCTCGACACACAAACAATTAGCTGGGTGTGGGGGTGCACACCTACTACCATAGCTACTTGGGAGACTGGGGCAGGAGGATGGCTTGAGTCCAGGAGTTCAAGGCTACAATGAGCTATGAACATGCTACTGCATTCCAGCCTGGGTAACAGAGCAAGACCCTGTCTCAAAAATAAATCAATAGGAGAGTAGGGCAGGTTTTATGAGTAGAAGTTGGCTCTGGGTACTCATAAGGAAACAGCACTGGCTGTATTTGGAGAAGGGGACTTGATTTTGATGCACTGGCTCTCTTCCATTTAGTCATCTGGTCCCATAGATATTATCTAATACCTCTTCAATTTAAACCCCGCTCTTCATCTTTCAGCAAATCCTCTTGGCTCCACTTTCTAAATACATTCAGTACCTGATTACATTCTACCACCTTCATTACTATCATCTGGTTCCTAGAGGTTAAAAGTACTGGTTTTGGAGTTAGACATTGGTTTGAATCTTAGCTCCACTATTTGCTAATTTTATGACCTTGAATAAGTATTTATGTCAGCTTTGACTTTTAGTCACCACGTTTGAAAAATGAGGATAATCATATTTGACTCATAGGACTATGAGTATTAAATGAGATAATGTCTGTAATGTTCTTCACAATGTTTGGCACATTCAGTAAAAAGTAGCCTTTAATTATTAATTTTGCTAGTTACCTCATTCTAGATGCCTGGTGTATTTTATCTCTCTCCTCTTAATATATTTTTTAACAAGGCTGCAAGTGCCTCTGAAGGAAAAATCACGTCTTATTTACTATTGTATCCCCTCTGTCTGTCTTATTGATGGAGGCTGTTACTGCCTGAACCCTCCTTTATCTGGTTAACTCATATTTATTTTTTGGATCTTAGACTCTTTTTGTCTTTCCTTTTTAATTCCACCTTTAACACTTGCATCCAAAGCTTCATGCTAGGCACAATGGGAAAATAAAGATGAATAAAACATAGTCTTTGCCCTAAAGGCTTCTACAAATAAGGTAATTGTAGAGACAAATCACTCTCTGTGATATAATGGAGAATAAAATAAGTATCTTGTCTACTGTTCCTTTTCTGTTTCTTACAAATTTGTAACTTGGTACTTCCCTGTCTGTCCTTTATTTGGGACTATAGATTACACAGAGGGAATTAAAAGGAGGTAGCACAGACCTTCATAGTCTCTTGGTAAATCCTTTTTCATGTTTAGCTTTGACCCTTAAATGTCCCATTCTTTTTTTATTTTTATTTTTTGAGACAAGGTCTCTCTCTGTTGCCCAGGTAGGAGTGCAGTGGCATGATCATAGCTTACTACAGCCTTGATCTGCCGAGCTCAAGTGATCCTCTTGCCTCAACCTCCCAAGTAGCCGGGACTACAGGCCTGTACCAGCAAGGTACAAAAAGACAAAAAAAAAAAAATAGCTAGGCTAATTTTTTTTATTTTTAGTAGAGACAGGGTCTTGCTATGTTGCCCAGGCTGGTCTTGAACTGCTCAGCTGAAACATTCTGCCCACTGTGGGCTCCCAAAGTGCTGGGATTACAGGCATGAGCCACCATGCCTGGCCAGTGTCCTATTCTTATTTAGAAAGTGATTGCTCTTTTGGAGACTGATAGGTAGTGGTTAAATTGATAAAGCACATGCATAATTCTAAAGTTGTATTGCTAAGAAAAGGTTGGAAATGAAGGCCAGCTATAGCTCCTAGTCTTTAGTGTTACTTTACATATGTTACACAGTGCCTTGATTTGTTGTAAAATTTTCTAATTGAATATCTTAAGGTTGCAGCTGAATGGCCAGCTTGTTTTCCATTGAGTACAGAGATGCAGGGAATGAGGTGATTTATCTAAGATTACTTAAGGAGCCATTTGGCTAACTGAATAATACCACTTGCCACTTCTGTCCTGGGTTATCGTAGTATCTTAATGGGTCTGCCCCTCTCTTTTCTGTATCAGTATGAGGGAATGTGTTCTCTTTCCAGGTCCACAAGGGGGCATAGTTATAAGGGCAAGACTTCCCAGCGCCATGTCCCCTTCCCATCTTGCTCCATCTGGGAGATTTGTTTATGTTTGAATTTCGAGGGCAGGAGAAAGGGTCAAGAGTCAGTCACTCCAGCGGAAGTTCTAAGGAAGTCCTTTCATTGGCCCAGGGTCTTAGGGAAGGTGGGGGTTCCTCCCAGGTTAAAAGTCCCCTTCTTCCACACCCCTTTGGACTCCATGTTTGGGTTCCCTTCCACGAACACTCTCTCGTGGAAGCCTGTCTTCCCCTCCTAAATTCCATCTTTCTCTCTATTCCCTTCCACTCAATGTGGAAGCTGCTTTCCTCTCTTGTAATCCATGTTTCCAGATTCTCTCACTCAGTGTGAGAGCAGGTTTTTTTCTCTCTCAGTGTGAGAGTTAGCTGTTTCTCTCTCCTTCTCCTTTTTCTCTTTCTAAATAAATCACTTTCTACAAACACTTTTGAGTCTGGCACTTACTGCGCACTGCACCGTGGTCCCCTCTCTCATTCTTGAGAGGGCAGGAGACCAAGAACCTGGAGAAACGTCCTCTCAGTGGAGCTGAGGGTACCCTGAACCCCTGAACCCCAATATTACAAGTAATTGTTCACATGGGTACATACCATTGCTATATCATTTTCCCAAAATGTATCTCTGATCACATCCCTCCTATGTTCAGAAGCATTAGATGGTACCATGATGCTTATAGAATTAAAACGACTAGACTGTGAGCCCTATGGGGGCAGATGAATTGTTTGTTTTGTCCACAGTTGAATCCTTTGCAGCTAGAACAGTGTTTGGCACATAATATATGCTCTAATTAATATTTATTGAATGATTAAGTCTCAGTTTAATATATGATATTTAAAGTTTTCTTCCTTCTAGCTCCAACCTACTCCTCCCATGTTGTTATTGCTCTTCTGTGCAGGCTGCTGGTCTACCCCTGGACCTTTCTATGGCTTTTTAGCTGTGGATGTCTTCCTCTTTCATCTCTTTATTTCTAATTTTTTTCTTTCCTATCTGAGCTCTCAAGTTCTGTCTCTCCCCTGAGATTTTTGTATCACTGTTTTAGCCCCAGTTAATTCTACCTTCTTTTATAGTACAATGGTCTAACTTCTAATTGGAACTTTAATCATGTATTTGCCTTGCAATGTCATTTAAATATTCACATGTGTATGTCTGGGCTCCTCAGTTATAATATAAAGCTCCCTGAAAACAGAATTATGTTCTTATGCATCCTCCATAGCTGCCTATATTGAATAGTGTTGTATATTGAGTAGCTGTCCAGTACATATTTGTAGAATGATGTATCACACTTTTTTTAGTTAGGCAATTTTTGAAATGTGTATCTAATTAGATACCTTCTTCAATTCTTACACTACTTAAAGGGAAAGCATTCTAACATTCATCTAAAAATTGAAAAGATACTTGGAAACTAAAACTTAAGTGTCTACCCTACCCTACCCCTTTAAAACTGAATGTAGAAGATTCGTTGATAATTTGACAGCTCTGTACCTTTAATTTAGTATGATGCAGGAAATTCTGTGAGACATCAACCAAAATTTTATACAAAGAGCTTTGATTATCAAGGTGGGAATTTAACATCAGTGCTCTGTACATAGCAGTACTATAATACCTTCTTTAGAAGTTTAACTATGTCAGATGATATTCTATGTTATGAATTTTAACTTATGAAAGGAAAGCACTGTAGAGAAATTAGATATTCTGTTGAATAGAATCTAATAACAGCTCACTGTTTAATTAAATTCAAATACACAGTTTGAAATAGAAAACTGGCTGTATGAGAGTTTGGTCAAAGGATACTTTCTTGTGTTTTTCAAAGATAAAATTTGTTTTTTTGGTTGATACTGTTACATATCCTTTGCATTTCTTGGATGTGTCCACTTAGTTAATATAGTACAGTTAAGACAATTACCTTGCAAGTAAAGCTGGAGGCAAAATACTTTCCAATATCAAAATATATTTCAAAATAATAAAACAGTATGATATTAGCATAAAAACAGATATACAGACAGATGGAACAGAATAGAGAGCAGTAGAAGGTACCCAGAATCGCAATACAGTTCACAATATTAAAGATATGGAATCAGAGAGATCCAAGATGGCCGATTAGCAACAGCTCAGGAATGTAGCTCCCAGTGAAAGCGCAGAGAACGAGTGGACGCCGCACTTTCCGACAAATTTTTGTTGCCCACAGACCGGGAGAGTCCCGGCAGAGAAGCCACACGGGTCGCCAGCGCAACTCTTTTGGCCGGCGCGGCTCTTTTGCCGGCACCTGGTGCGGCGCTTCCCAGTGCAGAGTATATGGGACGGACGGGCTCGGCTGGTCCCATCCCCACAAGGAAAACAGCAATTGGAAGCGCTGAGGACTGAGAGTTTCACAGCAAGCACAGCAAACCCGGGAAGGTCTGGCTCTGAGGGGAACAGGCGTCCACCAAAGGATAACTAAGAAACCGAAAAGCTTCATCACCGGGCGGAGAGAGATCCAAAATGGCCGTGTAGCAGCAGCTCGGGATTGTGGCTCGCTGTGAGGGTGCAGAGAGCGAGTGGACGCCGCAGTTGCAGACGAATATTTGATGCCCACGGACTGGGAGATTCCCGGCGAGGGAATCTTTTGGCGACTCTTTTGGCCGGCGCGGCGCTTCTCGGTGCGGAGTGTGTGGGACTGGGTGGTGCCCTTTTAGTCGGGCTCCGCTGGTCCCATCCCCACAAGGAGAACAACAATTGGAAGCGCTGAGGACTGAGAAGCACAGCTGAACCCGGGAAGGCCCAGCTCTGTGGGGAAGGGGCGCCCCCCGAAGGAAAACTAAGAAACAGAAAAAACTTCATTACCAACAAGCCGGACGTCCACTCAGAGACCCAATCTGAAAGTCAGCAATTACAAAGACGACAGGTGGATAAATCTACAAAAATGGGAAGAAACCAGTGCAAAAAGACTGAGAACACCCGAAATCAGAATGCCTCTCCTCCTACCGGGGATCGCAGTTCCTCATCAGCAAGAGAACATGACCTGATGGAGGATGAGTGTGATGAACTCACAGAATCAGGCTTCAGAAGGTGGATAATAAGAAACTTCTGTGAGCTAAAAGAACATGTTCTAACCCAATGCAAAGAAACTAAGAACCTTGAAAGAAGATTTAACGAAATGTTAACGAGAATGGACAAATTAGAGAAGAATATAAGTGAATTGATGGAGCTGAAAAACGCAACACAAGAACTTTGCGAAGCATGCACAAGTTTCAACAGTCGAATTGACCAAGCAGAAGAAAGGATATCAGAGGTCGAAGATCAACTCAATGAAATAAAACGAGAAGGCAAGATGACAGAAAAAAGCGTAAAAAGGAATGAATAAAGTCTCCAAGAAATATGGGACTACGTGAAAAGACCTAATCTACGTTTGATAGGTGTACCTGAATGTGAAGAAGAGAATGAATCCAAGCTGGAAAATACTCTTCAGGATATTATCCAGGAAAACTTCCCCAACCTAGCAAGGCAGGCCAATATTCAAGTCCAGGAAATACAGAGAACACTACAAAGATATTCCTCAAGAATAGCAACCCCAAGACACATAATCGTCAGATTCACCAGGGTTGAAATGAAGGAGAAAATGCTAAGGGCAGCCAGAGAGAAAGTTCGGGTTACCCATAAAGGGAAGCCCATCAGACTCACAGCAGACCTCTCAGCAGAAACCCTACAAGCCAGAAGAGAGTGGGGGCCAACATTCAACATCCTTAAAGAAAAGAACTTTCAACCTAGAATTTCATATCCGGCCA
>PVKP010031524.1:0-26921 GCA_004027715.1 Plecturocebus donacophilus | reverse complement strand
TTCCTGCCTCCCTTCCTCCCTTTCTCCCTCTCTTCCTCCCTCCCTCCCTTCCACCCTCTCTTCCTGCCTCCCTTCCTCCTTCCCTTCCTCCCTTCCTCTCTCTTCCATTTCACACCTGTGGCTGCACATGTGGCAGGGAGTGCAGGAGCCACCCCACGCAGCAGCAGAGACAGGAAGCTGGTAGGTGAGGATGGAGCTGTGAAGGGGCCCAGGCAATGGCTGGCAGGAGGCAGGATTGCCTGTGGGATGGGGGCAGCAGAGGAGGGGCAGCGGCAGTCTACAGTGGGAAGGGGGCGGCGGGGAGCAGCGAGGCTGACAGGGACGTCCAGAGGCCTCATCCCCAATGGTCCTGGAATCCCATGGAAAAGCACTGTTGCAGGGTGGGGGTTAGCAGATGGCAGCCGAATCAAATGTGTTTTTCTTTATGTTCAGGAGAAGTGGGTCTGGAAGAAGGCCTGGGGCCAGGGAGGTGCACAGAGGCTGCCAATGCCCAGGCCAGGGGTTCAGGTAGACCTGAGCAGGGTGGGGAGGAAGACGCTGGGGCTGCAGGGGGTGCAGGCACAGGGAGGTTGGGGAGTCATCGCCCAGCGTCGGTGCTATGGATGGAAGCGTCCCCAGAGGCAAAGGAGCAGGTGGGGGTTTGGCAAGAGAAGGGGAGTTTGTCTTCAGACATGGAGCTGTCCAGTGGCGGCTCTGCCGGCGGAAGCTCTGGAGAGAAGCGGGGACTGAGAGCACAGCACTGGGCCGTCGGCACTGGCCGGCTGGTACTAAAGCCACGGCAGCCTTGCTAATGCTGGCAGCAGCTGGCCGCCTGCACACCTGACAGGCATCCTGCAACCTTTCCAGGCGCACGCCAGGACCTGCCAGGATCTTCCGTCTTGTGGTGCTGCCAGCTCTCCAGCCTCCTCCTTAGATGCCTTCCAGCCAAACAGCATCGAGCCTTGAGAATTGTTCAGGAGCCTTTGGGGCCAAAACCCAGTCACAGGTCCCAGCCCAGCTGCAAGGGGGGTCGGGGTGCAGGTGTATCCTGTGTCAGGAGGACACATGGACTTGGTAGATGTCCTGCCTGTCCTCGCCACACCCAAGAGTGGGCCCTATTACCCAAGGGCAGTTGGTGGATAGAAGGTGAGGGGGTGTCCTGGGTGAGGTGAGGTCACAGAAAGTGGGTGAAGAGAGGGTTTCAAAAATGGAGTGGCAGGCAGCTGCCACTCAGAGGTCAGGACAAGGCAGATACACATACAGGGATTTTCATGAAAAACCAATCTTTTGTGATTTTGAACTGGATGGTACCCATGCAAAGCTATCCATTCACATTCTGCATTTATTTACTCTCCCAGCCTGAGGTGGACTAAACAGAGCAAGTTAGAAAAGTGTTCTGTTGCATTTGCAGCTTTCAAGGTCTCAGCTTGCATCATTACAAGGGGCAGGAGCTGAAATTTCATCCGGGCTACATCCGCTTAAAAGGAGCCAGGACTGGAAGAATCCAGGAGCTATGATTTGCACTTTGATAACTTAAGTGAAATAAATTGACGGTTCCAAATGGGAAAAAATGACCAGGTCTATTTCTATAGACTTTAAAGATTATCCAGGTTAGAAATTTCAGCAAATGGGACAAAGATAAAATCGCTTGTTCACTAATACCTATTTTAACACCCATAAGAGATGGTAAAAATGGGCTTTATCATATTAGGATCTTGCTATACACTTTGACATTAATATTGCTCATTTTGAGCAAAGACCTGGGCTTGCTGGCTAAAACACAGAGCTCCAGAAATCAACAGTTTCCATGAGGATGGGTAAATGAGGGAGCGTCTGTCCACAACAGCCCGGGGACCAGGCTCACCTGCACACAAGGCACATTGCAGGACAGCTGTCAGTTTACTTGTCTTTCTTCCTGTCTGCAAGCCAGGAAGATGTTTTATGCAGGTGCAATACACAGTAGGTGTACAATAAATGTTGAATAATTGAGAAACTATATTTGCATTATTTGATTTTCCCAATCATGCTGCAAAAGAAAGAAAGAACAAACAATATTTTAATTTTACTTTTCTTTTTTTTAATGTAGAACAGGAAGACTGCAGGTATCCCAATTTTATATCTGAGGATGCTAAGGACGAAAAGTGATTTGCCCAAGTGGATAGGCCTCAAAACTGTCATTGGAACTTGGGATTCTCTGATTCTGAGGAGTGTCCTTTCCACCCCACTCAGATGCACCCACCTAATGGCTTGTACCATAACCAAGATTTCTGGATGGCTTATTCCAACATATTGTAATCATATAATTCTTAAAAGCCATAAGCATAATTTACAACATATGTACCCATATCTTAGTTAAATTTTGACCATGCATATTACATGAATAGTATGTGGATTTTATAGAAGCAGAGGTTTAATGGTGCTCATCTGGGTCTCCTACTTAGAAGGGCATACTGATAAGTGGGTGGATTCAAAATAATACAGGTTACCTTTATTAGATTCCTGACGGAGGATTTTCAAACCTCAGAGTCCTGGGTGCAGCCTCACTCTCCCCTCCGCTGCCCCAGATCCAGCCTCCAGAGGGAAACGCCCGGTCCTAAATATTCATGAGTCTCCACACAAAGTGCCTGTGGCAACACGTGCTCTTCTCCCTGGGAGCTGATAATGTGGGGTCATAATTACCGTGGAGAAGACTGTGTGAGTCATTCTCCCTGAGAGGGCCCTGCTTTTTCACCTGTTGTTGTGATGTAATTGATACGGTGCCATTGCTCATTTCCAAAAACGAGAGTGAGCTTTTATATGATCGCCCTACATAGAACCAGCATCTACTGAGTCCTGAAGACCGTGCACCGTTGTGAGTGATGGCACATGTTGCCTACCGTAATCTTCCCCAGATCACAAAGAGGGAATGCTTTGTAGTTAACAGCACAGATTCTGGGGTGACCTGCTTGGGCTCTAGTGCTGGTGTGGTCCTCACTAGCTGTGGATGTTGGATAAGCTTCCAAACATCTTTGTGCCCAGGTCCTTCATCTGTATATGAAATGCTAATAATCATAATGGCCTCATGTCCTCATTTTCAAGAAAAAAAAAAAAAAAAAAAAAGCAATGCAGCCCCTCAGGCTGGCCCAGACAGGAAAGAGGCCCTATGGGCTCTAAAGTGCTGCATAAACATGCACAGTCATCATAACTACCGGACCTTCACCTGCTCTTTCGCTTTTTAGCTTACTTAATATTTTAAGCTCATTTCATGTTGAAAATAATATAGGAGGGCTCCAGATAGGAGGAATTATTATATGCAACCCCTGTTTTTAAAGTACTTATTATTAATATTTATTTGAGGAGATAGAAAATAAACATAAAGAGAACATTAATGAAAAGAAGACCCCTCATATAGCCTGCGGTGGAGTGCTGCTGGTGGAACGATGCGGACTCGGGGTCAGGGGCTCAGCAGGGATGTCAGGAGGTGCCCCACAAAGCCAGCCAAGAACAGCCACGGTTGCACATCAATTTGAGAAAGCAGGTTTTCCTTGCCCACTTAAGTCTGTGATTTTATTTTATATGCAAAAAGAAACCTGGCATTTGATGTGCGATTGATTTGGAATTGGAAAACTAATTTGGACGATGATAGCATAAAATTAAACGTAGTTTTTGAAAAGAGAAAATGATAGCATTTATCCCTAGAAATCTTATTATACATATGAGTCCCCAGACATTATATACTATATACGAGACATGGTTTTTTACACGGGTTGACTTACTCTGCCTTATAGAAATTTATGACTTAGAGGCTGCTTTCGTCTTCAGTCCCCAGATAAGAAACCTCAGTTTCAGAGAGGTTAAGTCACTTCTCCAAGGCAGCACAGTCACCATGTAGCAGAGCTGAGATTGGACTGAGACCTTTTAGTTATGAAGACTGCCACCCTTTGTGAAGGCTGAGTAGAATGCAGGCCAGGCTGTGTGGCTCCAGAGCCCTTCAACGTCCTCTATGCCCTTTAGAACCTAAAAGAACTGCTTTTTCAATGAAATGTCCTGTTTCTTCCCTTATTCTATGAACCTAGGGAGTCCCTGTCTAACAGGCCCCTGCGTTGGTTACATGGGGCTACTGTCATAAAGTACCACAAACGGCATGGCTCGAAACCACAGAAATGAACCCTCTCACGGTTCTGAAGCCAAGAGTCTGGAATCAGGGCGTCTGAAAGGCTGTGCTACCTTGGAAGCGCCTGCAGGGACATCTGTTCCCATCTCTTCCCCTGTCTGGTGGCCTTACAGCCCCAACGTCCCATGGCTTGTGGATGCTTCAGTCCAGTCCCTGCCTCCACGCTCATACCTCCTTCTTGTGCGTCTCCTCTGTGTCCCACCCCCACATCCTCATGAGGACACCATGGCTGTTGGATTAGGGTCTGCCTGAACCCTGGATGACCTCTCTTATCTAATTACATCTGCAATCACTTTATTTCCAAAAACGTCACATTGTGGAGTCCTAGGGGACACAGCTTCAGCATATCTTTTGGGGGATACAGTTCAACCTGTAACAGCACCCATGAAAAGGAAGCATGGTCCCAGAGAGGGTGGGCTGAGACATCGGTAAAAACGCTGCAGTATACGCTCTAAGAAGAACGGAGATGCTGGCCCTACAGTGGCTGTGCGCGAGGCTGTTTCTGCATTGCTATAGATAAACACTGGAGACTGGGTTATTTATAAAGCAGAGGTTTCATTGGTTCACGGTTCTGCAGGCTGTACAAGCGTGGTACTAGCATCTGCTCCACTTCTGAGAAGGCCTCGGGAAGCGTCCAGTCATGGTGGAAAGTGGAGAGAGAGCAGGTACATCACATGGTAAGAGCAGGAATGAGAGAGACAGAGAGAGAGAGCAAGGTGCCTCACACTTTAAATGACCAGATCTCATGTGAACTCAGAGCAAGAGCTCACTCATCCCCAAGAGGACGGCCCCAGGCATTCATGAAGGCTCTGCCCTCATGATCCCGTCACCTCCAACACTGGGGAGTATGTTCCAGCATGAGGTTTGGGCGGGGACAACATCCAAACTCTATCGGGCCACTCAATAGATCAGAACAGTGACTAGCCTGGGCACTCAGCCAGCAGGCATGGGTGCCCTGGACCAAACAGAGACCCCATCAGTCAGACCGGGCGACACCTTCAACCCCTCGCCCGGCTGAGCACGGGTGAAGGGCAACCCAGGTCTGAGAAGAAGAATAAAACGGCGGCTCTGTGGGCACAGATTTTGCCCTAAGAAGTTCAGTGTAGCTCCAGCAGCAGGTGGGCATCGCTTTTCGATGAGTGGATGGACAGAGAGGCCTGGTGGGCTGTGGCGTGACTGACCCCTCATTTCCTAGTGTGTGGCCATAAGTGTTGCTGCCGCCACCTAGAGAGCGTGAGGATGGGAATAAGAGAGAGTCACCAAGCATCGTGGCCAGAACAGGGAGCGTCGGACCTTCAGGGCAATCTCCTGACGAGAAGCCTCCGCCTTCCTTGGGGTGGGTGGAGCGCGGACCTTGACTAGTACGCTGCAGTTTAGTCTGAGGGGCTCACATCTCCCCAGCCGCATCCGAACCTGTAAATAGCCACGCTTCTTCAAAGAGTGAAGAAAACATCCTCTCTGTAGAGCCTGAAGTGCCAGGTAGGGACACAGCAGGCGTTCCAGATCTTCTTTGAAAAAGAGGAAAACGTAAATAAGTGTAAATACAAATTTGCTAGTTCTCTGGGCTGTGGTTCTATGTGTAAACTGTAGCATTTGGGGCAGGGAAGGCAGGGTCTTGGTCATGATTCACACGTTACACAGGATGTGTCCATTGCGGCTGGGAGGGAAAGCCGCAGAGTTCTTCAAGTGCCGTCTCTTTTTTCATCTGGACCCTCTTGTATGTTGGGAGGAAGGCCAAGCCCTGAACCCTGAATCAAACTTCCTGTGCCATGGCCTCCCTCCGCCTTCTTGGCTGAGCTGTAGGTGGGCTGAGGATTACTCTGTCTTTAGTACAGAAGTTTTCTTTTCCCTTGATGACTTGAACTTAAAAACACAAATCAGACTTGTGTGATTTCCATGGGGATGCATTATGCAGGAGGAAATTATTCCCATCAGAATCCAGTGAATTTCACGTATATCTAGAATTGCTCTTATAATAAAAAATAAATGTTCTATAAGTGACGGCACCTGGGGAAATCATGCATCCTGTCTCAGTCCTTCTCGGGGCTCAGAAGTCAGATTTCCCAGCCCCCTGTAACTTCCATCTTCCTGCGTCACCGGCACTAATTATGTGGCAGCATCTTATATTTTGTGTATTTTTTTCTCAAATGGCACTTATTTGTGCCTTCAGTGGGATTGACTGAGGTTTCTGTTGGGCTCAGCCTGTGGCTCGGTAGGAACCTAAATCTGCACCAGCTCACTGTAGAACTCCTGCTTCCCCAGGAGCCCCAGCACACACACGTGACAGAAAGAGCCTGTGGCCGCAGCAGTTTTAGGGTTTGAGGGCCGGGTACCCTCATTTTGGCCACAGTGGTTTGCCACCATCAGCTTGAGAGAATCTCTTCCCATTGCAAGGTGAGTGACAGTTTAGAGCTAATGGTGGAAAAAATATCCCCGGATGAAGAAAGTGAGAGACAGAGCCTGCGGCATCCTTGGTAGGAGACGAAGGTTCAGAAGCCGGCTGCTGAGGGGCTGCTGCTTCACAAAGATGGGGACGTAGCCGGCTCCGGAGGGGTGACATCAGCACGCGAGGGGCTGCCCTGTTGACAACTTGTTGTTGGAAGTTAGAGGAAAATAAAGCTATGGGGTATCTTTTGCTGGTAGTTAACACTGTAAATTAAAACAGGAACCTCAACCCACCATGTGAAAATCTGAAGTCAGAATCCCTCAGTTGCCTACATACGGTTCTGGGGAGGGTTAGTAGGAGAGACGGTGGGGAGGGGTAATGGGGAGAAATGTCAGGTATAGGTGATGGGGGGATGGAGGCAGCAAACCCTTGCCATGAATGTACCTATGCAACAGTCTTGCATGATCTGCACATGTCCCCAGAATCTAAAGGAAAAAAAGATGTCTTTTGATAAACAAACAAAAAACATCGCCCTCTCTCCCTCTCTCCCTGTCTCAAACACATGCACACACATGCTCAAGGAAAACAAAAGACTTCCGTAGCAGGTCTTTGCAAAGTTCACAGAATGCTGGCCCCTTTCCGAGTCTTTGTTTCCTTAGGTGCGTTTTGTGCTGGGGGCGGGGATGTGGGCAGAAAGTCGCGGGGAGAGGGCTCTGGCACGGCTGCTGGAGTCATCCTAGGCACTCGGAAGTGAGACGCGTTGCTGATTTAAAAACAAATATTTGGTTTCCATTTTTTTCTGAATGGGATAAAGCAATTTCTTTTAGATGGTTTAAACGCTCCCTGCTAGACTGAATGCGGGACGGGAATTGTTTCTAGATTTAGACGCTGTGCGGGTGATCATGCAGCGACTCCGGTCCGTGGCTGGGAGCCGAGGCAGCGTGAGACCCGTAATTCTAAAGGCGCTGGCCTCCCCGTGGACGGAGACCTCCGTTGTTTCCTTTCCTTTCTCTCCGCAGCGGAGAGGGCTGGAGCGGATTTTGGTTCACATGAAAGTGTGCAGTGTTAACTAGGTGGCATATGGGTGGGGGGACATTCCTGCCTGTCCACTGCAGCCGGGGGGCGCGTTTCCATGGAGATGAGAAGCGAAAGAGCTCGGGTGCAGCCTAATTGGTATGCATCCCTGGTTCAGGTTCATTGTGCTCCTGCTAATGACAGGGTTGTCTCAGTAATAAGGATGGTGCACTGGAGAAATTTGCTGCCTTGGTATATTTTTCCCTGGCAGAAAACTACTTAGAGACTGTAGTCAGTAAGAAGAGTGACTGGCAGGCTCAAGGGCTGCTCCCGGCATATGGGGGAAGGCTGCTGCTCCGTGCTACATGCATATGCTGCCATTAGACTCCAGCTTTGCGCTTTGTGTGTTCCTGGGCCCATGCCAGGAAGCCCACCTGCTGCAAGAATACTTGTAAAGCCCAACTCAAAAGTGATTGAAAAGCTACTAGAATAAACTGTAATAACACAGTAACACAGTGCTTCACAGATGGGACATAATTGCACGCTGAAGTGCACAGCCTCTGCAGTAATGAAAACACGAGCCATTAAATTAAAATCACAAGGGAAAAAACGATAAAAGTCTGTTGATTTTTTTTTTAGTTTTATTGCAAAAACTTCAATTTTCCTGCCCTCATTAATCAAATACCATAAAACTATAGTGTTACTTTGTTCTGATGGAGATTCAGGCAATTAAAATGATGAATGTTGATTAAAATGATGTAACTTTGGTTATTTACTTGCTAGGATAACTTAAACCCTCTGTAACCAGAGCCGCAAGAGACTGACACTCATCTCTCGTCTGCGATTGAAAAGGCTTGGGTACCTGGCCTGGAAGTTCGTGGAGGAGCCGGTCCAAGTTTGCCCAAGGCCAAGGGTGCTGTGGAAGAGCTTTGGGTGTTGTTCTCAGTAGTGATCCACATGAGGAGTACGTCCTTTCTCCTCGATCAGCCTGGCCTTTTTCTGAAATATTAGTAATTCTCTTTTTTTTTTTTGGACAATTAAGGGAGACTTGTCCAACTATGTAAACACAGAAAGCACTCGAGCCACAATGCCCTTGTAATTAGCGCTGGCCGGCCGGCGGCAGCTGAAGGGGCCCAGCGGGGCTCCGCACACGGGGCTCTCGAGGCCCGTCCGGGCGGCCGCGCAGCGCGGCATTGTTCGGGCCTTTCTGTGGGTGGGCCCTGCGAGGAGAAAGGAACGTTTGTGTCACCCAAGTAAACAGCCTTGAAAAGACTTTCCTTTTTCATTTTTAATTATTCATTTCTTCGGCATTCCTCATGGCAAAGGGGAATGATTCCCACCCATTCAAAAATAGAAATAAAAAGAAAGAAAAGAAGAAAAAGAAAAGAAAATCGGCAGCAACGGGACCAACATGTTTTCAGTGTACACACGGAGACAGGTGTGGGCTTCGCGTCCTCTCCAGCGGCACCACGGGGGAAAAAGCGCCCGTGTTTGTCGGTGCAACTTTTTTCCTTCCTTCCCCTCCCCTGAAGAGGACATTGGGGCAGTTTCTCCACTCTGAGTTTCCCCTGCTCGAGGAGGCCTTGCCAGTCACTAGAGGTGCCCATGAGTCATTCACAAAAACAGCACCCTCCCGCTCTCAGCGGCCTCAGCTCAACACTGTCTCCAACGGAGGGACATTCGCCGCCGCGTGAAAACCCAGAACGACTCAGTGGCAGGTTCAAAACGATAATAATGAGCAGAAGCAGCATCCGTGTCCCGTCCGCGGCGGGCAGCGCAGGGGAGAAGAGCGGGGCGGGAGGCCACCGTCCAGCCTTTGACCCGGGGCAGATTTGTTATTTTCCCAGGGCACCAGCCTGTCGAATAGCCTCCTGTTCTTCTCAGGGGACGGTGGGAGGGCTCGCGGGGCAGCCACACTCAGGTACAGGCGCTCACCATGCTGCCGGACCACACCGCGGGCAGCAGCTTCCTGTGCCTCAGTTTACCAGGTGATGCGCTGCCCTCCTGAAGGACCAGGCCATGCCTCCTTTCCTGCACGTATCCCAACATCGTTCTCCTGTGTGGTCAGAGGGGTGTCATCACCCCGCCACACCCTATCGGTGCCACTCCCAGCACCAAGGGGCCCTAGACATTGGCTCGGGAGGTGGGATCTGCGTGTCGTGCTGGGAACGAGGCACACACGGAAGGACAGCGAAGTGCTTGCCGAACTGCTTCTGGGCTCCTCCTCGAACAGTCCTCCTTGGTGACCCAGCGGCAGCCTGTTCCACGTGGCCGGCAGGATCCTGGCGGGGCCTCATGCCCCCCCGGGCGGGTGGGCTGGCGAGCCCCAGCCGGTGGCCCCGGAGGGCTTTGGGGGCACAGCAGGGCGAGTGGTGAAGTCAGGACGACACGGGGTGGTGTGTTGGCTTCACATGGCCGTGTTTGTGTGAGCAGGGCCGCCCTGCGCCTCCTCCCCGCGCTGAGCAGGGGCCAGGGCCGGGATGCGGGCCGTCTTCGCGGTGCGGCGCATCGCTCCGGCCTCGAGGGCCCTGCCGCGGAGCCAAACGTGGCAAAGGGCGGCCCTTTGAACTCTTAAAGCAACATGCGGCGATTTCAAGCGTGAGAGGAAAAGGTTCTCCCTCTTTATGGAATTTCTCTCCTTCAGCCAAAACACTGATTTACAAAACAGGCGTGGGAGGTGTCTGCTGCTGATGGGGTGTCTGTGCAGAGGACGTCACGTCGGCTCCCTCTGGAATGTGGGGTGACAGCCAGCAGGCCACTTCCGAAGCAGCACAGGTGGGAGCTCGGTTGCTGGGTGGAAGAAGGGAGCCGGCTGCCCGGGACAGAGGACGGTTTCTGGAAGCCCTGGGACCATGGGAGCCAGGTTCGTGCTATCTCGCGGGAGCCCGGGTTCGTGCGCGGGAAGCAGGTTCGTGTTATCTCGCGGGAACCACGTTCGTGCGCGGGAGCCCAGGTTCGTGCTTTCTCGCGGGAGCCCGGGTTCGTGCGCGGGAAGCAGGTTCGTGCTATCTCGCGGGAACCACGTTCGTGCGCGGGAGCCCAGGTTCGTGCTTTCTCGCGGGAGCCCGGGTTCGTGCGCGGGAAGCAGGTTCGTGCTTTCTAGCGGGAGCCGGGGTTCATGCGCGGAAGCCAGGTTCGTGCGCGGGAGCCAGGTTCGTGCTTTCTCACCCGCATCCCTGTCCCTGCCGGTGCCCTGCAGTCTAGGCTAACGTCCTGGCCATGGGTGCCTTTTCTGGAAATTTCACCAAGCGAGCCAGGTTGAAAGGCACCCAAGCAAAGGCTCACGGGCACCTGAGAGAGCCCGCCGGGTCAGGGCGCTCAGGAGGCTTAACAAGGCCACAGCGCACAGCGTTACTCTGCGCAGGGTTAGAACGCGTCCTCCGGAGTCTTGTCAGGAGTGTGTGTCTCCTGTTTAAAAGAAAAGTGTGACGAGGCTGGCGCACAGCGACACTGCGCAGGCAGCCACGCCGAGCCGTGTGGGGACTTCGGGCACATACGGGTCCCTTGAGTCCTAACGGGAACCGAGGGCCGCCCCCCGTAGAAATATTGCTTGCCTGGTGACCAGTGTCGGGTTCTAGAGGTTGACTTTCTCTGCTCTGCGTTCCTTCTCATTCCCAAAAGCCCAAGCTTAGCAGGGCTGCTGCGGGCGGTGCCCGAGTGGGAATGTGGCCGATGGAGGCAGTCTGTGGATAACAGGAGAGTGTGGTTCAGAATAGTTCAACAGTGTTGCTGAGGGCGCTGCCCAAGCGGGAATGTGGCCGGATGGAGGCAGTCTGGGATAAGTGGACTGTGTGGTTCAGGATAGTCCAAGAGTGTTCGCTCTTGCCGTCAGATGACGCTATCTTTGGCAGTAGAATTGGTTCTCTTTCAAATGTGGTCGTTTTCCTCCTCTCTGCCTTAATAAGATGTTTTCAAGGAAAAATGGCCATTTGTTTTTGGTGGGACCCTGAAGGGAAGGACTCGAGGCCATGCAATCTCAAAAGACGCTATTGCAAGAAAGGAGTAAGCGATCTTCTGTTGGGTCACCTGGGTCTCTGTGAAGAATTACACAGTTATAGATTTGGGTTTTGCTATGATACTTTACTAGTTTTGATCAACTGGCAATCTTCTGGCAGCATAGGAATTGAGAAGATAGTTGCTTCCGCTTCTTAGAAGGCTAATACTGATGGGTGTGGTCCATTTCTCAGGTCTGGAAATGTGTCAGAGTTGATACTGCAGGTGTCCAGAAAAAAATACAGCCATGAAGGGGTTCAGTCACACGGTCATTCCGTGTCTCTGGAGGTCTAGAACATAATTTTTAGGCTGGGTACGGTGACTCACACCTGTAATCCCAGCACTTTGGGAGGCTGAGGTGGGCAAATCACCTGAGGTCAGGAGTTCTAGACCAGTTTGGCCAACATGGTGAAACACCGTCTCTATAAAAAATACAAAAGTTACCGGGGCTTGATGGCGTCCACCTGTAATCGCAGCTACTGGTGAAGCTGAGGCACGAGAATCACTTGAACCTGGGAGGTGGCGGTTCCATGAGCCAAGATTGTGCTGTTGCACTCCCGCCTAGGTGGCAGAGCGAGACTCCATCTCAAAAACAAAAAAAATAATTCTTAGAACAAAATTATCTCCTTCTTGGATTTGTTGGGGCCAAACACACAGCTTCAGCTGGGCCGTGCTTCAGACTTTGTTCTTTCCAAAGCACCAGGTTCTGCTCCGCCACAAAAATCAATGCCATTCTCTGCTCCGGAGCCTCTCAGCTGCTGCGCAATGACTTGTACTCAGGAGCTTTGCAGTCTTTTCCTCTTCTGGCTTCCCCCTTAACAGTTTTCCACATCTTTGTCTGGGTAGAATCCTCCTAATACCACATTTGTGAACGGATTCCAGAAACTTCTGACACTTTGATGAGAAAGCTTTCTGTGCAGCTTGTTGGCCGTGGTTTCCCGTGAGCCTGTGGTGAGCTGACTCTGCCTGGTGGGCTGGGCAACAGTCTGTGTCTAGCCACTGTAAGGTTCCACTTGGAAACAACTGAGTTACAAGGTAAATCCGGAAATGCATTCTGAGGTCTTGATTTTATCCCTTGGAGGTGGACACACCTGTGGAAAATCAGCCTGGGATGCCTCGGGCCCCCCAGGAGCAATCCACAGTGAGGCTGTGGCCCCTGGTTACTATCATGCTATTCTCTGATGGCTGAAGCTTGATGGCCACTCCTGCCTGGGGACTGACTACAGGCTTGCTCTCAGCTCTGGGTTGGGACCCGCTTAAGAGATATTATTTGGCTGCAGTAGATCTCATTAAATCATTAAAACTGTTCCCACCCGGTGTGGCTAACAACCACTCTGCTTGATTGCAGTGGCCCAGGCAGCCTGGCAGCAATGCCTGGTGGGGCCCAGCCAGCACGGCCAGCAGCCATCATCCTACAGGGAGGCCACCCTTGCCCGTGCGTGGAAGGAGCGCCCAGTTGTCGAGAATCTAACCCTCCCACCTTCAGAGGTTCTGACAATTCCACGAGAAAGTGGCAAGGGAAATGATAGTCTGGGCGGCACCAGTCACCTGACTTTGCTTCCAGTGCAGCCGATTGGTAGAGCAGAGAAGGTGTTTGAAGCCTCCGGCAGCATCATGAATTTTCTCTAAAAACCAGTCACCTGCCTGGGCATTGTCCTTTGACTGACCAACCTGTGACCAGGATGGTGATGACCCCTGGCTGGCCTGTGTGTGCATGTGCACTCAGGCATTGTGGGCCTGTGTGAGTGCCTGTGTCCATCAAAGCAAGGGTGAAAGCTCTTCTGGGGCATCCTGATCACAGACGTGGCAAAGCCACAGGAATATGTAACTCCTTGTAAAATGAAGACGGCCCCCTCCTCATCCTGCCACCCTCACCTACCGTGATCTGTTCTGGGTTCTGAGCTGGAGGTTAGCTGCAGTGTGGGTGTGATGGGCGGTCGGGGGAGCTCTGGTGGTGGGAAGGCCCCTCATGGTGCCTCAGAATGAGGCCATGGAAGGGCCAGCAGGGAGAGAGGTAACCTTTGGCGGACATACTCATGTCCAGGGGCTGCTGTCACAAATACTGCAAACTAGGTGGCCTAAAACAGCGGAAATGTATTCTCTCATGGTTCTGGAGGACTGGAAGCTTCGATCAAAGTATGGGCAGGGATAGGAGCTCTCTGACATCCCTGGTGGGGTCCCCTCCTCGTCCTGCCTGCCTGCTTGTGTTGCCAGATGTCTCTGGCATTTCTTTTCTGGGAGCTGCTTGCTCCAGGCTTTGCCTCTTTCCCCGCCGTCCTCCTTCTCTGTGTCCATGCCCTCACATGGCCTGCTCCTATCCCACTCCTGTGTGACTGTCTTCTAACTGAGCTGATCATACCTGCAAAAACCCAGTTTCCAAGGTCCCATTCTGAGGCTGCAGGTGGACATGGATGTTGGGAGGTCACTGCTTGTCCTGGAATGAAGGCAGCCCACACCTGGCCCTCCCTGGGCAAGGCCTGAGGGTGTTGACCCTGGGGGAAGGACCTGGGCATCATGCCTGGTGTCCAAGCATCGCCTTCACAGCAGGTACGCTTCTCATTCTGGTGCTGATGGCCGCTCCTCTGAAGCGGGAGAGCTCTCACATGGGCTCCACGGAAGGGACAGAGTCAGAAAGGGCAGATGTGCCTGAGATGCTTGCACATAGCAGGGGTGACGTTGGACGGATGCTTTGCCCAGTCATCATGTCCATGCATGGCCTGCCCTGCTCACTGTCTCTGCTGTCCATGTCCCCAGCCCCAGACACCCTCCTTGCCTCCTCCTCCCTCTGCTTCCTCTCTGTGCTGGCCTCTCCCTCCTCCAGATCGCCACCCACCCTCCCACCAGCCTGCCTGACAGCCGCCACCTTTTCTTCCCTCGGGTTGGAAGAAACAAGTCAGGAGCGAGGGTCCAGGCTTAGCACCGGCAGATTTAGGATGGACTGGCTGGGACTGGAGTTGGAGCAGCAGCGAGGGGCACAGGCGCTACCTGGGAAGCTTGGAGATTTGTTCCTGGAGTGAACTCACCCACTGGGGCTGCAGGTACGAGCAGAGGTATTAGAGCCCACCCCGTTCCCTTCAGTTCTTACCACTGAGAGACGCACAAAGGCATTATACCAAATAACTTGGGAATCCAATTCTTACAAAGCAGATGGTGAATTAAAGATTACGGTGAAGCCAGTGCATGGAGTGTCGTTAGTGGGATGGGCAGGCGCTAGATGCTTCTGCTTCCACAGCAGTCTTTCTCATTTTATCCATCATTCTTTGTCTTCCAAACTCATTGTGAGATAATCCCTGGCACACACAACAAACCGAGGCAAAGAGAGGAGCCAGTGGGAAGGAGCCCGCTGGAGTGCGGTCACCCAGGCTGCCCAGCTTTACCCTAGCTGGGGTGTTTCCCTCTCAGCGCTTCCCACAGATTAGGAACCAGGGCTGCAGCGCACAGGGCAGATGTTTCAGGAAGTGCCAGAACTGCTCACTTCACCATCTTAACCTATGTGGTGGGAACTTGCTTAGGTCCACACTGGTTCTCAGCCTGGTTGTATGGTGCAGCCCCAATCTTCAAAATATTGCTTATTGTATGAAAATTGGCTTTTCCACAGTTGCTGGGTGGGAGAGGAAAGAATAGATGCATGAGGTCTCTAGGGGGTCTCCCTGGCCCTCAGGATCAGGCCGGCTCCTCTGTTCAGCTGCCTCAGCTCTCTGTAGTGTACCCTACTTGTGGAAAGACCCCCCAGAGGGCGCGGCTTGCAGTGCAGTGCCTCTCTCCACCATCAGAGGCAACAGAACCACTGCAGAAGCTCTCTGCAGTTCTGTTTGGCCAAGCCAGAACTCAAGGCATATAAGGCTGTGGCAGAGATGTGCACATTCCCCCAACGACTATCCCCAGGGTCGTCCCTGAATCAGTGACTCTGGAAACATGCAGTCCTGAACAAAATAGCAGAGTGTCTTGGGGTCTGAGTGGGACCTGCAGCCAGTTCTGGAATGGGAGCATCACAGCTGTGGATGTTGAGTGAGTTCCTGGTTGGAACGTCACGGTGGGACCTGACAGCAGCTACAGTGGTGCTGGGCAGGCCCCTAACCCGCCAACCTGTCACATGCCTGCCATGAGCTCAAGGCCAGAAAGAGGTGGCAGCAATGCCGCAGAGGTGCTGGAGAGCCCTGTAGGTGGGAATGGCACCGCTCTCCATTCTTGTCTCCTTGGATATCTCCCTGACTAGAGGCCGAGATCTGTGAAGGTCCGAGGATGCAGCCACCTCTGGGCCCGTCTTATACACAGAGCTTGCTTATCACACACAGAGCTGACAGCTTCATTGGCAAGATGCTGTGGGGGTTGCAGATGATTTTTGATCATCTGAGATTATTTTGAACTCAAGAGGCAACATCCTGAGTTTGTCCTACAGTCTTTGGTTGGAATATCACTAAAATATGGGAACCCCCTCATCCCTCTGAATTTTTCCTGATTATTGTGGACCTTTGCATCATGCCAGTGTGAAGGCAGAAAAGTAAGACACAAAGAGCCGTGATTTATGAAGAGCCATGATCCATGTAGACCTATCACTCATGTAGAGCTATCATCCATGAAGAGCTTTGACCTATGTAGAGCTATAATCTCTGAAGAGCCATGATTCATGAAGAGCCATCATCCATGAAGAGCTATGGTCTATGTGGAACTATGGTTTATGGACCTATGGAGAGCTATGATCTCTGAAGAGCTATGACCTATGTACAACTATGATATCTGAAGAGCTATGACCTATGTAGAACTATGATCTCTGAAGAGCCATGATTCATGAAGAGCCATCATCCATGAGGAGCCATGGTCTATGTGGAGTTATGACCTGTGGAGAGCTATGATATCTGAAGAGCTATGATCTGTGTAGACCTATGATCTCTGAAGAGCCATGATCTATGTAGAGCTATGGTCTCTGAAGAGCTGTGATATATGATGAGCTATGGTCTATGTGGAGTTATGATCTATTAAGAGGTGATCTCTGAAGAGCCATGATTCATGAAGAGCCATCATCCATGAGGAGCTATGGTCTGTGTGGTGCTATGGTCTGTGGACCTGTAATCTCTGAAGAGCTATGACCTATGTAGAGCTATGACCTCTGAAGGGCCATGATTCATGAAGAGCCATCATCCATGAAGAGCTATGGTCTATATGGAGTTATGATCTGTGGAGAGCTATGATATCTGAAGAGCTGTGATCTATGTAGACTTATGATCCTTGAAGAGCTATGATCTACGTAGAGCTATGGTCTCTGAAGAGCTGTGATATATAAAGAGCTATGGTCTGTGTGGAGTTATGATCTATGAAGAGCTGATCTCTGAAGAGCTGCGATGTATGTAGAGCCATGATCTATGAAGAGCTATGATCCATGAAGAGCTATGATCCATGAAGAGCTATGGTCTATATAGAATTATGACCTATGGAGAGCTATGATTTCTGAAGAGCCATGATCTCTGAAGAGCTTTGATCTGTGTAGAGCTGTGATCTCTGAAGAGTTATGATCTATGTAGAGTTGTGATCTTTGAAGAGATTTGATCTGTGTAGAGTTATGATCTCTGAAGAGCTCTGATCCATGTAGAGTTATGATCTACGAAGAGCTGATCTCTGAAGACCAATGATCTATGAAGAGCTATGATCCTTGAAGAGCCATGCTCCATGAAGACCTATGATCTATGTAGAGCTATGATCTCTGAAGAGCTATGATCTCTAAAGAGCTGTGATCTCTGAAGAGCTATGATCTGTGTAGAGCTATGGTCTCTGAAGAACTATAACCTATGAAGAGCTGTGATCCATGAAGAGCTGTGGTCTGTGTAGAGTTATGACCTGTGGAGAGCTATGGTCTATGACAGCCATGATCTCTGAAAAGTGCTATGATCTGTGTAGAGTTGTGATCTATGAAGAGCTCATCTCTGAAGACCAATGATCTGTGAAGAGCTATGATCCTTGAAGAACTATGATCCATGAAGACCTATGATATATGTAGAGCTGTGATCTCTGAAGAACTGTGATCTATGTAGAGCTATAATCTTATGTAGAGCTATGAAATCTGAAGGGCTATGATTTATGTAGAGCTGTGATCTATGTAGAGCTATGATCTCTGAAAAGCTATGATCTATGTAGAGCTATGATCCCTGAAAAGCTATGGTCTCTGAAGAGCTGTGATCTCTGAAGAGCTATGACCTATGTAGAGCTGTGATCTCTCAAGAGCTGTGATCTAACTGAAGATGTGAGGATCACTTCTATGAAACTCAGCAACAATGTAGGACTGTAAGTTATTAGTTGGCAGGGGAGACTGAGCCTCACAGGAGTGAGAGCTGCAAGACTTAGCACAACTCAGAAAGTCAGGGCCCACTGAAAGTGAATTCATCTGAGAAGCCTCCCTACAATTCTGGATCTTGATGTCCTTATAGGGAGGCAAGACAGATGCATAGAAGGAAGACAGCCCGTGATTTTGGAGGCAGAATGGGGGTTTTTCAGCAGCATACCAGAAAATACCATAGACGGTGGAGCTATGAGGCGCTGGAGACAGCCTGGCTCTGCCAGCACCTTGGTTTCGGACTCTGGCTTTCAGAAGTATGAGATCCTAAATGCCTGCTCCTGTAAGCCACGCAGTTTGTGTTAGTCCCTCACAGCAGCCTCAGCACACAAATCCAGAGTGCTCAGCCTGGTCTCAGGTGGCTAGAAAGACAGAGTCTCATCAGAAGGGAGCAGAAGATTCCTAAGAAATGGCATGGGGTCAGGTGTGGAGGGCCTTGGTGAGGGAGTGAAGAGGCCTGGATGCCAGGATGTTCGCAGGGAGAGTTTGACCCATAATTGCCGGGCGGAGGCGTGTGGGATGAATGGGAAAGATTCAGCGCGGGAGGCTGGCGGAGGGGCTTTGTGAGTCTCTGCAGTGGGGCACTGGGCTCCACTTAGGATCCACTCCTTTCTTCCGGAAGACACTAGGAGGCTGCTGCGCTCCTGAAGCAATGAAGGCTGGGTACCACCCCCTCCCCCACACTGAACACTGCTTCTCCAATAATCCACGACCCTAGGGGAGAGCAGCAATTTATTTTTCTTTCTTGGCTACAATTAGGCTTCCAACCATGGTGCGCCATTCCTGCCGTTGCCTCCATCTCAACTTAAGACAATGAGAGCGTATTGGGATGAAAGTCACCCATGGCAGCGCTGTTGGGCAGGGCTTTATGCGGGCGCTCAGCCCTGGGGCGGGAGGCCCCTCTTTCTCCAGCAAGACACAAATCTGAATGTGAAATGTCATTAGAACCTCCTTCCTCTAGTACTGCTTCTTTTTAGAATAACAAAAACACATCAGTGGTAAGTTTCAGTGTTATTTTTAATAAAAGAAAACCCTTTAATTTACATATATTTAAGGCTAAGTAAATGAAAATGCATTATGTTACCACTGTTCTATTGAATAATGAGCTGAGAGGGTTCAGAAGAACAGTTTGCTTTTCAAACCTTGTACACCCCCAGCTCAAGCCTGCCTCTGGGGATGAGGGAGGGGACCAGATGGTATTGATTGTCTGGGGCCACACTGGGAGGTTTTATGTGCTGAACTGGCAGTGCCTTGCCTGGAGACTGGGGAACAGTGAGTCCTGCATAAAGCTACCACCCAAGGCCTGGTCATTTCCAGCAGCATCAACAGGGACTCACCGCCCGTCCTCTGCAGGCCAGCCCAGAGGCGGCCCTGGGCGGGCACACCTGCCTCTCCCAAGGCAGGCTTCTAGCCTTTCTAGCCCTCCTTCTCCAACACTAAGGCAGCAGAAGGCCGGGGACACAAAAGAAATAACACACATGTGTATGCACGCACACAAACACTTGTGCACACATGCACGCACACAGAAACAGAAACACGTATGCTCACACATGCAAATACAGTCCTACATACATAGACAAACACAGATGCACACACACACAGAAGCAGAAACACATAAGCTCACACACATACAAATATACTCTTAAGTGCATGCACATACAAACACGAATGCATACACACACAAATAGAAACATACACTCATACAAACACACTTAAGTGCATGACACACAAACATGAATGCATACACACTCAAACAGAAACACACTAACACATATAAACCCACTCTTAAGTGCATGTACATACAAACATGCACACACACACAGAAACAAACATACACTCACACATACAAATACACTTAAGTGCATACACACAAACACACTCAACACACAAATGCACTCAAGTGCATATGCAAATGTGGATGCATACACAAGCATATATGCTCACACACCCTTAAATGCATGCACATACAAACAGATACATACATACACAAACACATATGCCCACACATCCTCTTAAATGCATGCACATACAAACATACATAAACACAAACACATGTACAGACACATACACATGCAAACAGAAAAACATGCTCATACAAACGCATATACACACTCCTACATGCATACACACATGGACACACAAACATAACATCTTCTCCTATATTTTATGAGCAGAAATATCCTTGGGATCATTTAAATTTCAGAATCTTCCCAGACTTCCATCTTGGAGTCTGGCGTTCCCTTTCCCCCTCTGGTCTCTGAGGAGGCTGTGCCGAAGCCTTGAATGGTGTCCGGGTGAAACGTTTAGCACAAGTTCAGGCACCCAGAGCCCCGAAAGGAACATCAGCTGTCATCACCATTATCATCAACTGTCTCATTAATAAGCATTTACTGTGCTCTGCACTTTGACTCTTGTGGTGGTCCAGAGTTCCTTTTCCAAGAATACTTCAGAGGCCCTGCTTGAGGTAAGAGGCTGTGGTCCCGGCTTCAGCAAGAGGCCCTAATTTCCACCATGAGGTGCAGGCTGGACGTGGGCAGAAGAAACACCCATCCCAGGGTCTCCAGGCTGCCTTCCACTGACTCACTGGGATTTTCCTTGGTCAACGTCTGGGCATGATCCTGAGCTGGCAGCACCATGTGAACAGTGAACTGAGACCCAGCCTTTCCCCCAGGACAGCTCTGCCAGGGCTTCGCAGGGGAGGTGTCTTCTGTCCAGGCCTGGGAGGTCCCCTAGGCGGTGGCCAGGCAGACTGCTGAATGGGGAACTAGCCACCTGCAGGCTGAGGAGGCCCGAGCGGCCTCAGGGGGGACCCTAGACTGCCAGCAAAGACAGGACAGTCTGCTGGCCTTTTGGTGACATTATCGCCTCTGTGTAAGGACACACTCTTTTCTCTCTGTGTCTATTTTCTCCAGTTAATCAGGTGACTTAGAAGCTAGATAATAGTATTATTTTCATTGACAATATCCTGATGACACAGTCAGGAGAGACGGGGGAAATGTTGCCCTCTGAACCAATAGAGTCATTAGGGAGCCCTCTGTCACCTCAGCACCCAGGTTAGTTACCGCAGAAAACCTGGGAATGGCAGCTGTAATTTTTCTCCAGAAAGTACCATATTTTTACTCTTGAGACAATAAAATGCCCATGAAAGTGCTTTGAAGGACCTCCTTTACAGTCTAATGGTATGATAATTTTAGCAGAATGATCCTGTGCTCCTGTTCGAGGGGCACTGTCCTTGCGCATTTGATTACTTTTGGGCTGCAAGTTATGAGCTGGACGATTGAAATCCACTCCTGTCTCCGGTGGTCCATCACCATCTAGAGCATCTATGAATGGGCACATTGACCTACTACAGTGTCTCTCTGGGAAATGGAGACACACATGGCCGCCTGGGCACAAGCTGATTCTGTTTGGACAGCCATAGGCAGACATTTATCAAACAGCATAAGGCAGCAAGCTGCCGGCTTTCAGCTCGCATCAAAATGATGGCAAGGAAAGCTGTTTAGAGAATTTGGATGGTAGGTTTTATCTCAGACCATGACAAACCTGTGTGAATCTTGTGATACTTAAAAGCATGGCTTACAGAAGCCAGTCTGCATTGAGAGACAGAAAGTGTGCCATAGGCATGTTGAACTTTCTCACGGAGGGACAGATTTCTTTAATAGTGCTCACATCTCTTTATTTCTTCTTGTTTCTAAACTAGATGAAACTCGAAACGACTCATTTTAGAGCCTGATTGCTGGCGATGCTGCCCGCTAGAGGCAGGGGTGGCATCAGCCTGCAGCCTGCTGTTGGAACACTCTTCATTCTTTCCTCTTTCAAGAAAGCCTGTCCTTTAGTTTTGGCTGTCCATTTTGCACAGTGCTCAGAATTTGATAAAATGCAAAAGGACTGGGAGAAGCGACCTATGAATCTTTCGTTCTTCCCATCACCTGCCCCGTGGTTCACTCTGATTTAGACATTGGCTGGCTGAGCCCCGCCTGGTCACACCCTTACAGGTGTAGGGGAGGTCTTGGACCCAGAGGGCAATGCTTGGGGGCAGGGCATGCCTTCCACTATCAGCACTCAGTTCTCTATGTAGGGTGGGCCCAGAGCTGGTGAGCAAGGAACAGAAAGGCTGTAGGTAAAGAAAGTGCAGAATGCTGGAGGGGTGGCCTCGAGGGAGCTGTGGCTGACTCCCCCAGGTTGTGGGGGTCAAAGAGGAGACCTCCAGATTCTGCTCCACCCTCTGTCTGGGATTCTCTGGAACTTTAGCCATTGTGACTTCACTGGGACACCATACATGATCTGGCTCTCCTATAGATGGCAAGCTTGGTGGGAACAGAGACCGTGCTCTGCTTGTCATGGTGTCCCCAGGATAACACAATGCCTGGCCACAAGCACCTGCCCCAAGAAGGACATCAGGTGCTGCCATGTGGCTCAGCACAGTTGCCTCTCAGCAGCATTCCCTGGGGCCCCTGGGCCAATGCTAGAATGTTCTCTGAGGAAACCCAACCCTGAATGTTCTACATTGTGAAGCAGATTATTTCTGAGGATGTTTTTGTTTTATCTTAAAACATCGTCTTATGAGATTTGTGGAGGTATTTTCCAAACCAAAGGCCAAACGTGCTTCCAGTCTCATTCTTGAGGCTGCATGAAGGGATGAGCTTGCGTGGATTAGTGAGTGAATTCCCCCCTCGCCTTCCCTTAGGGAGGACATTGTCACTGTCGGAAGCATGATAGAACTGTCAAAAGTACGTGAAGTCAGCTACACAAATGGTGAAACAGAAGTCATAGTTCCCTTTGTTCTGTGACAGGGTGAAAATTTCACATTTTTCATCAAAGAGGAAATAAATTCCAACACTTACGCATCTAAATAATTGGGCAGCGTTCCTTCACTCTTCACATACCCCCTGTCTGGCTGTGCAGGGCCAGCCACTGCCCTAACCAGCATGACCACTGGCCAGGTTTTCCTGCCAACCGCAAACACCTGTTCTCCTGGAGCCTGCCAAGCCTGGAGGTGTTTGGGTCTTTCCTTGCAGAGCACAGGTGCTCAGAGACACCTTTCACAACCTCCCTAGTTCTAGTCCCTGCCTATGTCAGAAACCTGCCACAGCTTCGCAGGAAAGGGTCTAGGGGAGGAACCACAGGCTGGAGCCTTGGCTGAGACACTGCCAGCCCCCAGCCTCTCTCCAGCTTCCCTGGGTGGTCCCTGTGGAGGGATGGTGTGTCCAGGCAGGAGTCAGCCTGGGGCCTGAGGGAGGCCTAGGGAGGAGACCAGCTGGACCAGTGTGTCCCCTGCTGTTCCCTGGAGGACGCAGCTTTCCCGGAAGCCCTAGAGCTCTCAGCTCTTCTCCCAGCCACTGTTGCTGGAATCCCTGGCAATGCCTGACTGCCAGCCTGCCTGGGAGACTCCCTGCACCAAAGCAGTCCTGGACACCTGAGTGCCTGCCATGATCCCACAGAAACTCCACTTCTAGGGGCATTCATGCCCATGGAAGCACCTGGAGCAGTTTCTAAACACTAAGAGAATGTCATTGAGCACTACCAACCCTTGAAGAAGGGTCAAAACCCCATGTTACTTTTGATCCCCCTAAAACTTTACTGGTAGCCTACTGTTGACTGGAAGGCTTAGCAGTAATGCAAACAGTTGGTTACCACATATTCTTTACATTGTATGTGTTATATATCATATTCTTACAATAAAGTAAGGCAGAGGGGAAAAGCATCACTTAAAAAATCTTAAGGAAGGGGAAATACATTGATTACTCATGAAGTGGAAGCGAATCATCCTACAGGTCTTCATCCTCCCATATCCACATGGAGTGAGCGGGCTGAGGAGGGGGAGGCACAGCAGGATCCCTGCGCTGTCTTGGGGGTGGTGGGAGGGAAAAAATCTGGTACAAGTGGGCCCTGCAAACCCTTCAAACTCATTCTGTCCAAGTCTCAACGGGAATTGCCTAAAGAACTCCACAGAATCCTTGACCACACCTTGATCTTGATAGAGGCTGCCCTCAAGAACCCAAATAACACGGGAGTGAAGGAGAGTGGTAAGAAATGTTAACAGGCAGTGAGGGAAGGACGCAAAAGCCTGGGCAGCCTCCCCAGAACCCCTCAGTCACAGAGTGGTGGCCGCCCCACCCCTCCCTCCCGCACTCTGTCACTTGCCCCCGCCGCTCACACCATGGAAAGGAGAAAGCAGAACAGTGCTGTGGTTTGGATGTTGCCCCCCACCCACAAATCCCATGTTGTGATGTCTCGGAGGTGGGCCTAGTGGGAGGGGTTGAGTCATGGAACAAGTCCTTCTGTGGGCCTGGTGTCCTCCTGTGGTGGTGAGTGAGTTCTCGCTCTGATAGTTCACACAAGAGCTGGGGTTTGAAAGAGCCTGGCAACTCCCCACAGTTCTCTCTTGCCCTGATGAGAAGCACTGGCTCTTCTTCCTCATCTGCCACCAGCAAAACCTTCCTGAGACTTTCCCAGAAGCCGATGCAGATGCCACGTTCTTATACAGCCTGCAGCACCATAAGCCAAATAAACCTCTTTTAATTATCAATTACCCAACCTCAGGTATTCCTTTACAGCAACACAAAGTGGGCTAACACACAGCAGAAGGCAGAAATCAGCTCCAGGGGCTGGAAGAACATTCTAGAACACAGGTTCAGGCAGAGTCCCGGGGAGTTTCGCTTTTCCTTTTCTCTACCAATAATGAAGGCAGGAAGCGAGGAGGAGGGGAGAGCCCCGCTATCCAGGCAGCAAGCCCGCCTCTGGACGTCACAGACTCTTCTCTACCACTGGGGCTTCCAGCAGAGAAGAGGGCCTCCCTCCATCCTGCCCCACTGCCAGTGCCCACATGGCTGCCAGCGGTCATGGGAGAACACGGCAATGCCTGCCCAGCCCTAGGTCCTCTCCCTCTTCTGTGGCTACAGGCCCAGAACACAAACAGAAGCTGCTGCTTCCACTGGGGGGAAACAGGATCCCCTAGTCTCACACCTCCTGCTGGGCGATATGTGGCAGAAAACAACAAAACAGGGTGGCCAGCCATGCTGGCAGGGTCGTGCCTCCAGCCTGGGCATCAGAGGGCAGTTGGCATTGTGAGCAAAGACGGAGATTTTCAGGGGACAATGGGGGCTGTGTTCCCTCTCTGCTGTGACTGTGGTCCTTGTCAAAGCCCCAGATGCACCCCTGGGCCTCAGTCTTTCCATCTGCACAGCGAAGTGTCATTACAAGACGATTAGTGGAAAGGAGTATAAAGAACCGTGAATATTTGCAGCTGCATAAATAATGATTACAGGAGCAAACCTTCGTGCCCAAATGTCACCCTTCATGGATTTTTTACATGGCAGGGAGAATGGCTAGAGCTTTGCTCTTTGTGGAGACTAAATAGGATTTACTTCCTGAAGGATTTCATCTGTTTGTGCTTCACCCATTCCTTCCTGTGCATGTGTGTGCATCAGAGAGTTACGGCATGCTGGCCTCGGCTTAGTCCCTGCCTTTGCGGAGTCTCCGCCAAGCTTATTTTCTTACTGTGTGGCCTCTGGGTCACCAACGTCAGGGTTCCCTGAAAACATCTCACAACACGGCTGCCAGACCCCAGCCTCAGACTGGCCAAGTCAGAGCCTGATGGGGGGGCAATGCTGAGGAAGCTGCATTTCCCCAGACTCCCCGGTGAGGCTGCCGCACACGAATGTTTGGAACCTGCTAGTGAAGGAAGGCTCTTTCTGGCCAGGGTCTTTGCAGGCCCATGTTGTGGGGTGGGTATGCCAAGGCTCTTTCCACAGCCCTGTCTTGGCTGGGTGGGCGTTTGCATCAGAATCAGCTGTGGAACTTGCTCCAAAGAGTGGGGCCCAAGCACCTGCCTGGAGATTCTGATTCCTGAGGTCTGGCAAGGACCTGGGTACCTCATTTTTATCGAGGCCCCCAGACATCTCAGATTCAAACAGGGAAAACTGCTGCAGACTAAATTCCCCATGAAACTGCACTAGACTAGAAGCCCCATGAAAGTATCCACAAGTGAATCTCAGGGGAACTCATGGTCTCTGCTGATGAAGAGGTCAGGCCTGGCTGAGATGCAGGGACTTGTCCAAGGCCGTGGTTACTGAGGGGCCTGGCTGGAAGGCAGGTGTCTGGAGCCAAATCCGCCATCTCCCGGCGCTGCAGAAGGCCTCTGTCTCTCTCCAGAGCCTGGCAGGCTGACCCCCAGCTCCAGGTCTCTCTCCTGGCTGGCAGTGAGATGGGGGCTCTGATGTGTATAAACCACAGGACTGGCTTTGTTTCTGGCTGAGAAATTAGTTGTAAACAAGTGTCTCCTCAATCAACAGGGCCGTCCGTGTCCCCAGAACTCTTTTAGGTGATGGAGACACAGCTGAAATGTTCCAAGTCCCTGGCCGGCCAGAGCACATGGGTAAGAGAAAGAGAGTTGGCATGGAACTCGGGGCCAACCTGGAGATGACGCATTACACTTGAAAAGTGCATCTCAGGCAGGCGTGAGATTTGCAGAGAAGCTGCCAAGATGCTACAGACAGTTCCTGTGGACCCCACACCGTTTCCCACACTGTTACGCTCTTACACGGGGATGAAACATTTGACTTAACCGAGGGACCAGTGTTGATATTTTGTTATTAACTAAAATTTACACTTCTCTACTTTACTTCCTTTTGATATCAATGTTCTTTTTCTATTTCAGGATGCCGTCGACTTTTTCTTAAAACTTTGCAGTTGCTGAGTTGCCAGGCACTCATGCTTCACATGCATGTTTAAAACATTATTCCTTCAAGGCCCTTATGTGGTGACGTGAGTGACTTGCTCAGAGATGAACCCTGACGTGCCTCAGAGCTGAATACGAAGCTCAGTTTGTTGGTCCAGGGCCCGCATTCTTAGTGCTGCTGCTGCTTGGGAGGGTGTAGAGGTGACCAGGGAGGCAGTGGTGCTGATGGTGCTCCCAACGCGGAACGCCCAGTGCAGGATCCCAAATGCAGATTCCCAGTGCAGAACGCCCGGTGCAGGATCCCAAATGCAGATTCCCAGTGTAGAATGCTCAGTGCAGGATCCCAAATGCAGACTCCCCAGTGCAGAATGCCCAGTGGAGCAGGATCCCA
>PVKP010031523.1:0-26886 GCA_004027715.1 Plecturocebus donacophilus | reverse complement strand
CTATATAAATAAGAAAGGCGAGCCAGCCTACCTGCCAGGGGAGCCCAGGCAGCTGGGGAGGCCCGGCTTGTTTCAGACCAAGAGTCCCGGAAGCACCAGCAGCGCAGGCACGCACCCTCCTTCCGCCTGCTGCGCGTGCTCTGTGTATGCTCCGCCCCACATCCGGCTCAAGTGTGAGGAAAGCCCAGCGCTTCTGAGGCAGCTGTGTGGCCAGTCTTCTATGCAGGCGGCGCTGGCCCTTCCTCCGGCCAGGAGCGTCCACCTCGAGCCTTCCCAGCGTCTGCACAGGCGGTCCCACCCGTCTCTGCTAGGAGATCTTACAGTTGCTCTGTGAGCAGTTGGTGGGGGTCGGGGGACGGGGCTCTGGGGATGGCGGATGGACTTGGACCTCTTAAAGCTGTTGCTCTTGCTGCCACCGCTCCCGTCCCCGCTGGCCAGGGAGTAGGAGCGGCCGTGCATCATGACTTCATTCATGCTGTTGGCCATCGAGAAGGACTTGAGGTGGCTTGATGGTGACGGGCGGTGGAAGCTTGTCGATGAGGTGCGCCGGGGTGCAGGAGACGATGGCCCGGCAGCAGAGGCCCTGCAAGGTGAACACTCGGTTGGGCCTCCAGATCTTCTCCATGTCGTGCCACCTGAGCACAATGTGGGACAGCTCCGTGAAGGACTCGATGACGTTGAAGTTGCACAGGGGGCTGACCTCGAAAAAGGTCATGCAGTTCTCTGCGAATGCGCGGGCCTGCTCCGTTAGAACTCCGCGGCTTGAAGGCCAGGGGCAGCCGGTTTCCAACCAAGATCCCGGGGACTCCGGCGCATGCTCGTCGATCTCCTTGATCCAACGGTCGATGCTGTCAAAGGTCCAGCGGTTGGTGACGTCATACACCGGGAGGATCCCCTGAGCGCCCCTGGAGTAGGACCTCAAGATGGTGCAAAACCAGCCCTGGCCGGACGTGTCCCAGAGCTCCAGCTTCGCGCGCCGGCCGGCCAGCAGGATGGTGGTGGTCTTGTAGTCGATCCTGTTGCTGCAGGCGCACGGGTACTCGGCCGCGCCGTCCTACAAGCTCTCCAGGATCTCGCCCTTGCCCACCAGCAGGAACTTGAGAAGGTAAGTCGTAGCTCTTCACCGGGTTGCCCTGCGAGCCCATGGCATCGCTGCCCGCGCCCCGCGCCTCGCGCCCGGCGCCCGCCGCCTGAGGAAGCACCGCCAGAGGAGGCCGCGGCTTGAGGGAGGCTGCGCCCGGCACCTGCGCTAGCTGCGTTAGTCCTGGGGCGGCCGAGTGGGCGCGCCTGGAGCCCCTGGCCCCGCGCCAGCCTCTCCGCTCACCTTAGCCTCCGACCTATAGTTTTTTGCTGTTGTTGGGTTCTTGTAAGGTTTTGCTATCATGATAACGCTAGCATAATAGAATGGGTTTGGAAGAATTCTCTTTTAATTTTTTTCTATTAGTTTGCACGGGATTGGCACTAGTTCTTTAAATGCTTGGTAGAATTCAGTAGTGAAGCCATCAGGAATTGAGCTTTTCTCTGATGGGAGACTTTTTATTAGCCATCCAATCTTGTTACTAGTTAATGGTCTGTTCAGATTTTCCTATTCTTTGATTTAATTGTAGCAGGTTGTGTGTGTCCAGAAGTTTATTCATTTCTTCTAGGTTTTCCAATATGTTGCTGTCTAGTTGTTTATAACAGTCTTTTATGATCCTTTGTATTTCTGTGATATCAGTTGTAATGTCTGCTTTTAAGTTTCTTATTTATTGAATATTTTCTTTTTAAAGTTAGTTTAACTAAAAGTTTGTTGATTTTGTTTATCTTTTTTAAAAAGCAACTTTTCATTTGTTAATTTTCTGCATTTTTAGTCTTAGTTTCATTTATTTCTGCTCTGTTCTTTATTATTAATTCTTTCCTTCTACTAATTAATTGATTCTTTATTATTTCTTTCCTTCTATTAATTTAGGGTTTGGTTGGATTGTGCTTTTCTAGATCCTGAGGTGCTTCACTGTTTATTTGAAATCTTTTTACTTTTTTGATATAGGCATTTATTGCTATGAAATTCTCTTTTTTAGTACTTTTGCTGTGTCCCATAGATTCTGGTATGTTGTGTTTGCATTTTCATGTATTTCCAGAAATTTTTGATATCCTCCTTAATTTCTTTATTGACCTATTGGTCATTCAGGAATATGTTTTTTAATTTATTTATACTTATACAGTTTCAAAAGTTCCTCTTGTAACTGATTTTTAGTTTTATCCCATTGTGGTCAGAAAGAATACTCGATATTATTTACATTTAAAAATATGTTGAGACTTATTTTGTGACTTAATATATGATCTATCCTGGAGAAAGTTCCATGTGCTGATGAGAAGAATTGTAGCTGTTGGGTGGAATGTTCTCTAAATGTCTGTTAGGTTCATTTGACTTAGAATGTAGTTTAAATCTGATGTTTCTTTGTTGATTTTCTGTCAGGATGATCTGTTAATTGCTAAAAGTGGGGTGTTGAAATTCTCTACTATTATTGTATCTCTTTTTATATCTAGTAATATTCACTTTATATATTTGGATGCTCTGGTTTTGGGTGCGTTTATATTTACAATTATTATATCCTCTTGCTAAATTGACCTCTTTATCATTATATAATAACTATCGTTGTCTCTTTTTACTGTTTTTGATTTAAAGTCTATTTTATCTGATATACGTATACGTAGTCCTGTTCTATTTTGGTTTCCATTTGCACGTTATATCATTTTCTCTTTCTTTAAGTCTATATGTGTTTTTACAGGTTAGCCGAATCTCTTATAGACAGCATATAGTTGGGTGTTTTTTAATTTTAAATTCACCCACTCTATTCTAATTAAAAAATTTAATCGATTTTCATTCAATGAAATTAACTCCTGCCACTCCGTTAACTGTTTTCTGGTTGTTTGCTAGACATTTTTTCTCCTTTTTCTTTTTCCCTCTTTCTTGTTTACTTTTGTAGTTTTGTAGATTTTCATAGTGATAAGCTTTGATTCCTTTCTCATTTGTGTATCTGCTGCAGTTATTTTCATGATTCCTCTGAGGCTTCCATTGATAAATATTATAGTAATAGATGACTTTTAAGCAAATAACAACTTAATTTTGGTTGCATATAAATATTCTAGACTTTTACTCTTCTGGACACACTGGTAATTTTTTTTTGCTTTAATTTACATCTTTTTATATTGTGTGATCCTTAACAACTAATTTTAACTATGGTTATTGTAGACCATTTTGACTTTTACCTTCATACTAGAGATGTGAAAGATTATATTCCACCATTATAGTAATAGCATATTCTGAATTTGATTATGAGTTTACTTCTACCAGTGAGTTTTACATTTTTGTGTGATTTCATGGAAGAAATTAACATCTTTTTGTTTCTAAGTGAAGCACTCCTTGTAGGGCTATCATAGTGGTGATGAATTCTCTCAGCTTTGGATTGTCTGGGAAAGACTTTTTTCCTCTTTCATTTCAAAATGATAGCTCTTCTGGGAGTAATATTCTAGGATGGAAGTTTTTTTCCTTCAGCACTTTTAGTGTATTTTTCATTCATTCTTTCTTGGCCTGCAAGGTTTCTGCTGAGAAATCTGCTAATAATCCAATGGGAATTCCCTTACCTGTGAGTTGACACTTTCTTTTGATGCTTTGAGAATTCTTGTTGTGTTTAATTCTGACAGTTGATTATAATATGCCTCAGAGGGGACCTATTTGGGTTGAATATAATTGGGATCTTTTTAGTTCACAGATCTGGATATCTATATTTCTCTAAAGACATAGGACATTTCCAGCTATTATTTTGTTAAATAAGCTTTCTGTGCCTTTCTCTATCTCTTTTTTTTATGAAAATTTCATAATGTAAATTTTTGTTTGCTTAATAGTTTCTTATAGGTCTTGGAGGCTTTCTTTGTCATTTTTCATTCTCTTTTCTTTTTATTCCACTGACTTATTTCAAAAAAGCCAGTTTCAAGTTAAAAAATTCTTTGTTCTGCTTGATCTAGTCTGCTGAAGCTTCCAACTGTATTTTTAATATTTTTGTTGAGGTCCTCAGTCCCAAGATTTCTGTTTTTTAAAGTGATATTTATCTCTGTTAAATGTCTCATTCAGATAATAAATTGTTTTTCTGATATGTTGAATTGTCTATCTGTATCCTTTTGTATCTTGCTGAGTTTCTTTAAGAGTTCACTGTTTTGAATTCCTTTAAAGGCAATTCATAAATTTGGATTTATTTGGGTTCAGTTACTGGAGAGTTACTATATTACTTTGATGAAATAATGTATCATTGTTTTTTCATGTTTCTTATATCCCTGCATTGATAATACCTGTGTATCTGGTGGAACAATCACCTCTTCCAATTTTATACAGTAGCTTTCATAGAGAAAATGTTTTGCTTGTAGCCTTGTCCTAGGGTGTTGGTTGGGTAGGTTGCATTGTCTTTAGTTCCCAGTGTACAAGTAGTGTAGCCTCTGTGCAGTTCTTCTGCTGTATTAAATGTCAGTGATGCCTGTGAATGCCTCAGTGACCTAGGCTGGAGGAGTTTGTGCAGCTGCTCTTCTGAGTCAAGCCTAACTTCTCCATTGGGGTTAGGGATGCTGGCTAATCTTTGTGCTAAGAGTATGCAGTGGGTGCTCTGCTGGGTCAGGAGTGGGCTTCCCACTGGGGACAGCAGTGCCAGACTATTCCACATTTCAGGGATACCTGGCAGCTGCTTTCCTGGATTGGGCAAAAGTCTCCATACTGGGCAGACCTGTTAGTTTTCTGGGGAGCAGGACATTACATGAGCTTGGGTGCCATAATTATGGCTGTTCAGCTGGACTTAGGCTCTGAGGAGCTGGGTTTGGGGTATTGCAGGCATTAGGATGGGGAAGATGGAGTGCCTCCTAGGTAGATTATTACCAGTGTGTATGAAGCTGTAGCTACTCAGCTGGGGAATAGTGTTACCATGTATATGTGCCATGTAGTGGCAAAAGAGCCTCAGAGTTGGAAAGTTGCAATAGTTACTGGCCCCTAGAGCAGAAACTGCTTTAGAAGTGGCTTTGGTTTCACAGTGTGACTTGGATCATGGGAGAGAGGAGAAGGGGAACAATGTGAACATTGTTTTTAGAGCAATGCATCCATGTAAACTCCAGACAGCTTACTAGATTGGTCTTAGGGCCTACAAGGACTACAGGGTTTTTGAATAGCGAAGATTTTAGGTGTCTGCAGCTTTAATGGGGACAGTTGTAAGTCTCCTGCTTACCCTTTTCCCACAGGGAGAGTCCCTCCTGGTTCCAAGCTGATCCCAGCTGGGAAGACAGAGTGGCAAAGGCAGAGTGGGTTTTTTTTCCCCTTTTAGTGTGGGCATCCTGAGTCTCTGCTCCCCAGAGTGTCTGCCACTCCCGTTGTACTCCAACTCTCTCCTTCAGATACTCGAGTCAATGTGGTTGTGTATTAATTGTTTTGATCCTTTTTGTGTAGGGGGATGAATGTTAGGCACCTTTAGTAGGCCATCTTGTTGACATCACTCCAGAATATTCTGTATTCCTTATAAGACTAATAAGATATAAAGGTTTGATTCATGTGCACCCAAAAATCTATAAATATTATGAATTAATAAATCAATCAAAATTTCAATCATAAAAGGTTTTTCCATTGATAAGAATAAAAAATTTTCCTTCAGTAAATGAGGTATGGTATAAACTTACCTCACCCACCTTCTGTTCAGAAGTCTAAGAATTTGAATACTTTGTTTAGTCTTTCATTTTCTTCACATTCTTTTTGGGAAACATTCCCTGAACTATAATTTTTAAAAAGTGAGAGGTGGGCTGGTCTTTTTAGACTACAGTCCTGATTAAGATTTCCTCTATTTTGTTGATTTTAAAAATCTTAACTGGAAAAATGTATAGCTGTTCTCTCCTCTCCTAATGAGAGTGTCTCTTGTCACTTAATGGTTGTGTGGCATTGAGCAGGTTAGCTGACCGAGCCTTAGTTTTGTGATCCATAAAATGAGAATATTACCTTTGTGGATGTGATGTTTCAGGAAATTAAATGATATAATGTAAGTAAAGTGCTTAGCATAGCATATAATCAAAGTAAAACCTCATTTATCCTTATTGAACAAACTCTCCTGATTTGTCAGATGAAGCCATGTTGTTTCTTCCCTTTTAAAAACATACTAGTGGGTGCCCAGGGCATGCTGAATGCTCATGACTAAAAGCTGCTCAAGATGGTGTGGTCAAGGACCAACAGCATTGGCATCACCTGCATGATCACCTGGTGTTAGCAACCCAACCTCAGACCTGCTAAATAGGAGTCTGCATTTTAACAATCTCCAGATGATTCATAATCACTAAAGTTTAAGACTCACTATTACAAGTATACCTGCATAACAACTACTTGTTCCAAAATCATTTGATACTAATTACTTTTGCTTTTGTAATTACATAATTTAACTAAATATCACCTGAAGCTAATACAAGTGTGAAAAGACAGTTGTTTTTTTCTGAGAAAATTAAGTTAAATTCCTTGGAACAACAATGATGAGTGAGTTACAAAAATTGTTGTTGAATTAAGGATGGGTGAGACAATTATAAAGATTGGAAAATGCTAAAAATATATACAGATTTTACTCTTTAAGTTCTTCTCTTGCATATTTTGCTTCTAGACTTTACATTGAATAAATTTAATAACATTTACTCATTGTCTGGTGCCACCCTGAGAAGAGTGTGCACTTAGCTTAAAAAATGAAGGTGGTCTGAAGGAGTTAATCACCCTCAGTTTTCAGCTAATCACACACCTGGATAGCCACTACTTTCTGAAAGGACTAACCAAATGACACTCTCCATGTCTGTCAAAACCCCAATCTGTGTTCCTTCAAATATATAAACCTGTGGAAACATGCTTGGTATAAATAAATGAAGCTAGGAGACCAATGTCTCACTTACTTTGTTGGATGAAAACCGCTGCCATTGCAAAGACTTTGAACATCCTGGGTGCAAAAATAATTTATAAATTTTAATGATAGTGCTTGGAACTTGGCAAACAATCAATTATGCTCTCTGCACAGCAATCTCCATAAATGTAGTCATCAACAGTCATCCCCAGAGCTGTGAATTAATTCCTAACTGAATTTCAAATTATTGTGAATTTGCTAACTAATCAAAATTCTGAACACAAATGGGCTTATTCAGGATACATGATGCATATCTAAGCCACCAGGGAAGTGTCTGAGTGGGTGTAGTAATATGTCTTCCACCACTTCTATTAAATTTTACAAACTAGAAACAGCCAATAAAGAGAAATGTTTTTCTGAAGCATCTATGTATATCTCAAGCTTTGGCACATAAAGACAAGCTGATTTGGCAAAAGAAGCGAGATTTAGAGTATGAAAGCCTATATTTGAGGCTGGCCTCTGTCAGTTAGTTCCTGACTTAATGTCATTAGGAAATTGTTAATGACTATCTGCTGGAAGCTTGGAAAGGAAAAAGGAAGTTGATTTGTTGATTTCTTACCATGAGTCAGTAATGTTATTATATTTACATATTACTAATTTAATTCTCAAAATGCTGGAAAATTAGACATTAGCTTCATTTAATAGATGGGGAATGTGATATGCAGTTACTCATGGCAGAGGCAAATTTGAACCAAATTCTATTCAATAATAGAAGCTGTGTTCATTTCATTATACCAACCTGCCTACAAATAAGAAGTTTGTGAAATTCATATACATATAGGTATTATAAATAGAATGCCAAAATGTTATATATGTAAGTATTATGCTATATATATAAATGTTAGTATTATAAATAGAATATCAAAATGTGTCCCATTTTTAACTGAGACTTCAATGATCAAGAACAATATGTTAGGTGTGTTATATACCTACAGAATGTAGGTATAGCCCACACTGGAGGTCCCAAGGGATTGTAAATATGTTTTTCCAATATTGTTCCATCATGTACTTTGAGGCACTTAAAGGAATGAAGAGGCCTAAAGAGAAAAGATTCCTTTGGAGAGTTGTAAATATTCAGCGATCTCCAACTTCCTTTTCTCCACCATTGGCATAAGGAAGGTGATGGCTTCCTCTCCAACATAAACTAGAGTAGAAGTGCTGAAAAGAGGCTCATTGAGAGGAGAGAAGTTGATATGCTGAAAGAAATGTGAGAGAAGACAGAAGTCAGATGTCCACCACAGAGTCTGTAATTTTGAGACAGGTTGAAGCTGCCCTGGCTTAATGGCAGGTAGAGAGGGTTTCTGGGCTTGCGTTCAATGGGGCAAAGATGAATGCTCTCCAGGGATCAAATGTGAACTTAGTGAAGGGGAGCCAGTCTGGAATGAAGAGGTGACCTTACCAGAGGGGGTATATGGTAAGGTCTCCGGCTGAGAGAAAGTCAGCTGGTAAGAGAGTAGTGTCATCCCTTACCCTTTGCCCCCATAAATAAAGCCACTGTCAGAGGGTCAGAGGGTAGCAACCTCTGGGCAAGCATGTCTGAGGACCCTGCACTAGAAACAGCCAGAAACTGTAGGTCCTATACATCCAGAATGGATAAAGACAGATCACAGATATAACTACAATGTAAGACTACTTTTTTCCCTCCTAGTCCTGCCATCCCTATGCCTAAATCTGGAGGAGTCAGAAACATCAGCTAGAATGGCGGGGGGCAGGGGTAGGACTGATCGGCACTATCTCCACTATCTCCACTGTAGTTTTCTCTGCTGGAGCCTAAGGATGGAAAAGGTTTTAGGTTGAAAGAATTTTGGAGTTATGTGCTTATTACAGTCTCTTAAACATTTTAATTCCAGAAATGAGATTGTTCTTGTGAATGCAAAGGTGCCTTCCCCAGACATATCAGGCAGTGTGGAAGAACCAGTTTACAAAATGAGTTTAAAGGAAACGATGAGAATGACTGAAAGTGCTTGTGATTTCTCCCTCAAGAGGTGAGCTCATTCACACATCAGCTTTATGATTGTCATCCAAAGTGTTGACTTGCCACTGGTCCTCATTCATGCTCACTAGGTTGTGGGTGATATTAGAGGTCAGGTGATTGAGGTTTCTTGATATGGATTTGGAAGAATTCCTTATGATCATTCAATATCTAGTGCCCAGCACACTGCCCCACATCTTACAATATCAAACATTCCATCAACGTTGAATCGAATGTAGTCCAAAATCTTCATTTTACAGATTTAGAAAGCGATGTTCAGAAAGGTAAAGTGGCTTGACTAAGGTTGGATAACAAGTTAGGAACATAATTGAGACTTCTCTTTCAGGCCATGGTCCCCTATTAGGTCTCTGTTCTAGTGTAAGCTGCTTTAAAAAACCCAGTTGTCAGTATGAGTAGGCTAGATTATATTGTTGTAACAAATTAGCCCACAAAATTTGGATTTAACACAAACAAAGTTCTTATTTTCTTGCATGTCCCACATGGCTGATGCTGGCTAGGTAAGTGCTCTGCTATAGGGAAGCCAGGTTGTTGGAGGCTCTTTTTCCATCTTATGTTGCTGTGACTTCTATAGTGCTGCAGTGGAGAGAGCAATGAATAAAGTACATTTTTTTTTTTTTCACTCTCTGGAACTAGAAGTGACACACATCATTTTCTACACTCAGGCCATTGGTCAGAATCAGCACATAGTCCCATTACATGCAAGAAAGCTAGGAAATCTTCCCATATGCTCATCACAGACAGAATAACTGTATGTAATGAGGCTAGTAACTGCTATCACATGCAGAAATTAAAACTCGCTTTAACCTTTGTTTTCTTATTTATAGACCTAAAGTCAGAAATGGTCTCTGTCAATTGTAAGGTCACATATGAGGATTGCTGATGGATGGCCAAGACAAAATATCTCTTTAAAAGCTTTTAGTGTGCCATATATAGGCTCATACTTGCTTAAGAAATTTCTGCAAAACAGCCATTGCAGCCACATGTTAGAGCAATCTGGTAAAGCAGTCTGTAGTGCTGACATAGTAAAAGAAAGTCCTGTGATGAGATATTTTGTTAATAGGTGTTATATCTTTTTTGAAATGAAGGTTTTCCAATAAAAAACAAGCCCCATATTCCCAATAACTGAGTCATCTCCTGGCAGGAAGATCACACTGCTTTCATAAATAATATATCCTCACAATGAATCGTTTCATCTAAAAAACATCAAATGCTCAAGTTCAGAGAAAGAGTAGATCATGATGGCATATACTGGTCACATGGCTTCTCAAACTAGTTCTCAAAAATCCATGTTCTTATCGCCATTCCTAGATATTCTAATTCCAGAGACTTAGAAGGGGGTCCAAGAATCTGCGTGTTTAATAACCACAACAGCTATTGTGCTGCACATGGTCCTCTGTGTTCACTGAGAAACACTGGTATATAAAGAGCATGGGTTATAGAGTCAGACTTTGAATTTTGGCTCCACCACTCACAACCTGTGTGATTTCACTTTTCCATACCTGTATAACCACTAATAGGTTGTTATAAATGTTAAATGAAGTGATGTATGTACAATGACCAGTACATAGTAGATGCTTGATAAATGCTAATTCTCACACACAGTAAAAAAGTATATATCTATTTAGTTCATCTTTGATGTCGTTTGGGAGAGTAATTATATTTTATCCTCTCAGCATAAGAAACTCAGCACTGCCAGAAAAACTGTATGTCTTTTTTCTTTAAACTTTCTGTTCCTTTCTCTTTCTGTTCTTCTTCTGGAACTCTCACAATGCATATATTGGTTTGCTTGATAGTATCTCATAAGTCCCTTAGGTTTTCTTCCTTCTTTTCTGTTTTGTTTGTTTGTTTGTTTCCCTGACTGGATAATTTCAAATAATCTGTATCTGAATTAACCAATTCATTTTTTCTGCTTAATCAATTCTTCTGTTGAATCCCTTTAGTAAAATTTTCAATTCAGTTATTGTATTTTTAAGCTCCAACATTTCTGTTTGTTTTTTTAAAATATTTTATCTTTGTTGATATTTTTATTTTGTTCATGCCCTATTTTTCTGAGCTCATGACCATGTTTGTGACAGTTGTTTTGATTTATCAGGTAATTCATATATCTCCATATCTTTGAAGTCAATTTACTTATTATATTTTTTTATTGGATCATGTTTTCCTGTTCTTTCTATTAATATGTAAACTTTGGATAATTTCTTGTCACTCTTCCTCCAGTTCATGAATCCTCTATATCTCTGCCTTATCTCCAATAAAACTATCCCATCAACTGTCTCTCAAATATTATATTTTTGTATTGTAGAAATTATATTCAATCCTTTTACCATTTTATTGCACTTTGTATAATTGTTTTGTCATTTGCATGTATCTTCAACATTTTAATATGTTTAAACATAGTCAGCAAAGTTGTTTTATAGTCTGTATATAGCAATTTCAATAGTTGATGTATTCTCATACCTTTTTTCCCCAGTTGTCCTCATGTAGCCTAGTTCCTTATGTGCTGAATTATCTTTGTGTGCTGGAAAGCATATTTAAATTTTTCTTTCTTGACTATTTAAAAAAACTTAGACTTAAAAAAATAGAGTATTTAAATGTGCTTTTGTCAAGCACTTGGTAGCATAAGTATTTCTGGAGAACTTATAAATTCAAGAGCTTGCATTAGGGAGTGAAGTGAGCTATAACTCCATACGAATTGTTTCTTTTTAATTCATCCTTATCTTGGAGGTATAGCCTTTTGAGGATGCCAACTTAACATGGGAGAATTTTTTTTGTCTGTTATTTGCCTGTTCTACTTTTTTGTCAAAATTAAGATTCACTGAGGTTATTTAGCAAATAACCTCAGTGTACAAGTGGCTTCTTCTTATTATTTTCTCTTTGCTTTTTGATCTTAGGCTTTTCTTTCTTCTTTTCACTTTTATGCTTTTAACAAAATGATTTTAATATTTAATCAAAAATTTTAGTTGTTTTCTAAGACAAAATTATCTGAATTACCTGATGAACCACTGGTAGAAGTAAGAGTTTCAGCTGTGCATTTTTTCTTAATAAAGTGCTGCATGCTGCTTAGAGAGTTTTTTGAATAACATACTGATTACTTTAGATGCTCTTTCCCCCTCAAGTCCACTTTTGGTTGTATAAGCAAAACAGTGATTTTTCCATACATTCATAAAATACTATTATTCTGGCCTTCCACCCCTTTAGTAGGTGAGTCCTTAAAAAAAATGAAAGCTATCACATATTTTGTTGCTGCTGTCATCTCTGTAACTCCATAATATCCATGTGACATTATTTTCTATTTGTTTTTGAATTTCTGATTCACTGTGGTGTTCCCAAGCTGCCCTGTTATGTAATGATTGTAGGACATACAAATTATTTCTGACTTTTTCTCTAGATAATTTCCCATGAAATGTATCCTATTCTTCTCCTGTAGTTCTATTTTATCTATCTGATGGGATCCTCCAGAAAAGATTTTAGAGCAAATGTTAAAACCATTATCCTTTTCTGCCTCATGTTTCAGTTAGAAAACATTTTTATTTTACCAGTAGGTTTTTTGCCCAATGGAATCCTCTCAGCATTTAGGGTGGGCAAACAGGCCCTCAGCAGTAACTCAACATACTCATGCAATAAAATTCAGAAAGTCAAATTCCATTTTTCACTGATATTCTCAGATTGAATTATTTTTATTTTATCTTTCTTTGCTGGCAAAGCTACTATCTTCATTTGGAAGAAGAGATGAAAACTATCTGTGCTTTCATGATTCTCAGCTTCTTACCTATAACCTCTGTGAAAGGAAATGTATTTTTGACATTGCTATGTATTCTCATGGGAATAAGAAGAGTATATCTGTTGCATGTAATGAATCTTTGTAAGCTTTTGTTCAGGGCTAAGATATATGGTCTAAGAAGGTAATTATTCTAGCCAGGCCAAGTTGTGATGTTAGGATAGAAATCCACTCAAAAGTATTTTAGGACCAAAAGGGATTAATTGTGAGAATGCAGGGCAACATTATAGAATTCTGTTGTGAGAAATACAGCCAGGTCTCTTAAAATAGCATTAGGAGAAATACTTAATGTAGATGACAGGTTAATGAGTGCAGCAAACTACCATGGCATGTGTATACCTATGTAACAAACGGCATGCTCTGCACATGTATCCCAGAACTTAGAGTATGTATGTATATAAAAAAGAATAATCACACAACTGTGGACTTACATCTCTAAGGTACATCACCATATGGTTAATAATTTTTGTGTCTCTTATTTAAAATTCCCAAGAGAGATAATTTGATTAACCCAGCTCAAGTTAGGTGATGGTCAACATCCAATATTCTATGGCATCTTTGCTATAGACACCAGCGAAGTCAGCTGGTCTAGACATATCTGCCAAAGCATGGGTAAGGGGACAGTCTATTAGACAGTGATGTGTACAAAGAGGTAGTAAGTGGCTTATTGTACATCAACACACTCATTGTTCTAGAATGGGTAGAAATTTATCCACTTTTTAAGCATATGAGTTGCCTTCTTTGATTCAATCATTCCAAAACATATACTAAGAGTAGAGGGTAGACATGTTATTTCTTATTATTAACTGCCTTGTAGGCTAGTGGATTTTTTCTGTTACTGTTGTTGTTGATTAAATACTCTAATTTTACTCTCCATGACCACTTAGCTATCTCACAAATCTGATAAAATTATCCTTCTATGTGTGTTTTTCTAATCACTGGGTTTCAAACTTTGACTTCGCTTCCTTTCTGATCTTTCAGAATTACTTTCTTCTATTCTTCCTAGTCTTCCAATAAATTGGAGGAGGGTTGCTTTCTCCCAATTAGGAATACGTGTTTGTTCCTAAAGTACATAACACCTGTGACAACTTTTGAGTCAGACAAACATAATGCCTACGTTCCAGGTTCCCCTCTCTCACAAGATTGGGTACAAACTCTGGTGGTTCTCCCAAGAAATGCTCTGTTCCTATGTGTAATAGGAGCATCATTTTAGTAAGCACTTGTCTGCTAATTAATGAATCTGTGCCTATCTTCATATACTTGTTAACCTTTGGATTACCTCTACTGCCTTTTCTGTAAACTGCCTGTGCATATCCCTTACCCATACTTTCTTGTTGATTTGCTGAAGTTCTTTTTATGTTCTAGATATTAATTCATTGTCAGATTTGTCTTTAATGCTCTAATTTGTCAATTCAAGATATCTGTTTAATAAGGGATGGTATTTCTTGTTGAACGAATATTTTTTATTTTAATGTAAAGAAACATTTCTTTTTGCCTTTTGATTTACACTATTTGAGAAATTTTTTCCTGCTCTAAAGTATGTTCATGCATATTATTTTAAAAAATGTATAGACTGATCTTTTACAATTAGATATTTAATCTCCTAGGAATCTACCTTTTGATGTGAGATTTTTCGGAGTTAAGTTTTATTTTTCTCCATGTTGTGAGCCTGTTTTTCCAACATCATCTATTAAATAACTCATTATTTTTTTCTGATTTGTAGTGTTACCTTCATTATATATTCTGGAAAATCTTATCTGAAAATTATTTTAAGATAAAAATTAATACTCCCTGAATACATTTCATAGGATTTAACCATCAGATGATCTCAGGCTGTAGTTTTTGAATATGTATTTTACTCAAATTCTCTTTTTGTGCCTACTTTGTTCATATATATATATATATATATATATATGTATCTTTAGAAATTTGTTTCATCTAGGTTTTCAGATTTATTAGTGTATGCTTGTGTACTGAACATATATGTATGTGAATGTCATAATTATAGTACTGTTTTTATAATCTCTGTGATACCTGTTTTATCCACCCTTGTATTATATATATTTGAAATAAGAAGCCTCTTTTTTCTTTGATCAGTCTCACTGGAGACCTTTATTATTTTTTAATAATATTTTTCAGAGACCAAATTGACATTACTGTTAAACAGTCTTATGCTGGAAATAACAAATATTTCTAAATAACTTACTTTTTACAGAATATTAAGAATTATAGAATGATGCCTCTGTTATATCAGTGTCATGTTAGTTTTAACTAATATGTTTAATTTAGGTAGTTTTGGTTTTGTTGGTCTTCTTTCTTGCTCTGTCTCTCATTCCTTATTTCATTGATTTCTGTTTGAAATATTTGTCCCTTTGTGATATGTGTTTGATGAGTTATTTTAGATCATTCAGTTCTGCTATATAACAAGGAAAGTGAAAAAGAAATATGAATAACAAGTAGTAAATTGTGAGATATATTAGACAGAGAATGAGTTGAATAGAGCAGATAGGTGCTTAACATGGACTTAAATCTTCTACCCATAGTGACAACTATTCTACTTCTTGTGTCCTCTGCCCAAGAAATGCAGATAAAACCCATATAAAACTAAAAAAGTAAGAGTTATTTAGAAATATTTGTTGTTTCCAACATAAGATTGTTTAACAGTAATGTCAATTTTGTCTCTGAAAAATATTATTAAAAATTAATAAAGATCTTCAGTCAGACTGATCAAAGAAAAAAGAGGTTTCTTATTTCAAATATATATAAAAAATGGTGGATAATAAAGGTACCACAGAAATTATAAAAACCAAATCGTGATGATTAGAAAGCCACAACAGTAGCCACAAGTACTTGCCCCTGCAGCTCCTTGATTGGCTCTAGTCACCTTTCATATCCTGTATTCCATTGCTCAAACCTCAACTCTGGTTTCTCACATCCACATCTTCATCAGGGAAAATGTGGTTAGAGAGGACATGTGAAACTGTTCTCAATGATTCAGGTACTATGGCTATACTATCATGCTAATGCTCTATCCTAAGTATGCTTTCATCTATCTTTCATCTCCTTCCCAAAGCTTCTCACTAAGTGCTTTCGATTGCTTAAGTAAACTGCATGATTTGAGCATCTTTAGTCTGTGAGTCTTTCTGGGTTAGCTTGCCTGAAAATATACTTGGAGGTTATTGTTACATGAAGGTAATTTCTCATGTGACATTGCCCTTCTTGTGTTTTTGCTTTTACTCAGTTGCTTACTTTCTGGTCTCTTCTTAATGATATCTCAAGTTTAAGCTTCTTTCTAGGAATTGCTCTAGGCATGTTCCATAAATGTAGAGATATAATGCTTTCTTTATCGAAGTAGTATTAATATAGTTAGCCCTCCATATTTGCAGATTTCACACCTGCAAATTGAACCAACCATGGATCAAAAATATGTTTAAAAAACAGTAAAATTGACAATACAGTGATTGAGAAAATACAAATGAAAAATATAACAACAATTTATGTATTCTTTACATTGTATTAGATATTATAAATAATCTAGAAACAATTGAAAGTATATGAAAGGATGTATGTAGATTGTATGAAAATACAATCCATTTTATATAAAGAACTTTAGCATCCTTGGATTTTGGTATGGGGGAGGGGTCCTAGAACCAATCTCCAGGTGGACATCCAGGGACAACTGTAGTTAAAACTAATGTCATGATGCTGATATAAGATTGATACCATTCTGTAATTCTTGCTGTCTTTTTAAAAGTAAGGATTATTAGCTGGGCAAGGTGGCTCACACCTGTAATCCCAGCACTTTGGGAGGCCAAGGCGGGTGGATCACCTGAGGTTAGGAGTTTGAGATGAGTCTGACCAACAAGGTGAAACCTCGTCTCTACTAAAAATACAAAAATTAGCTGGATGTGGTGGCAGGCAACTGTCAGAGACTGAGACAGGATAATTGCTTGAACCTGGGAGTTGGAGGTTGCAGTGAGCCAAGACTGAACCACTGCACTCCAGCCTGGGTGATGGAGCAAGACTCCAACTCACACACACACAGAAAAGCTAGGGTTATTTGGAAATGTTCATTGTTTCCATTATCGGATTGCTTAGGCTACAATTTTGCTATTAATTTCTAATTTTTTTTGCATTATGGTCAGAGATCTTTTGTATGGTATTAATTCTTTATAATTAATGGATGTTGTCTTCAGGATCTTAAATATGGCTGTTTGGTAAACATTCTGTCTATATTTAAAAAATGCATGTTTCCTGTTTGTTGAGCATAGGGTTTGGTATATTTTTCATTGCTTGAGATTGACAGTTGTATTTTTCAGATATTTTATCGTTCTGTTAACATTTTATTTGCTTGATCTAGCATATTCTAAGACAGATGTGTTAAAATCCTCGGTTCAGTATTAAGAGGTGGGACTTTTGGAAAGTGATGAAGTCATGAGTGTGCCTACCTCTTGAGTGGAATTAGTGCTCTTACAAAACAGGCCTGAGATTCCAGCTACTCAGGAGGCTGAGGCAGGAGAATCGCTTGAACTCGGGAGGTGGAGGTTGCAGCGAGCCGAGATTGCACCACTGCACTCCAGCCTGGGGGCAGAACGAGACTCCATCTCAATAAATAAGAAAAATAAATTAGGCCTGAGGAAGCTCCCTTACCTTCTTCCACCATGGGAAGATACATAAAAGACACCTTCTGTGAGGAACAGGACCTCACCAGACACCAAATCTGCAGATGCCTTTGTCTTAGACATGCCAGCCTCTGGAGCTGTGGGCAATAAACTTCTGTCTAAATTACCCAGTCTAAGGTGTGTTATTACAGCAGCCTGAATGTATCAAGATCCTGCCCTTTGTGATTTTTTTGGTCTTTTGTTTGTTTGAGATGGAGTTTCACTCTTGTTGCCCAGGCTGGAGTGTAATGGTGCAATCTTGGCTCACTGCAACCTCCGCCTCCCGAGTTCAAGCGATTCTCCTGCCTCAGCCTCCCAGGTAGCTTGGAATTACAGGCATGCACCACCATGCCCGGCTTATTTTGTATTTTTAGAAGAGACGGGGTTTCTCCATGTTGGTCAGGCTGGTCTCGAACTCCTTACCTCAGGTGATCCACCTGCCTCAACCTCCCAAAGTGCTGGGATTACAGGCGTGAGCTACGGTGCCCTGCTGTTTGTCTTAAATTCTGTTTAGTCAGATACTAAGAGAGGACTTCCAATTTATTTTGGTTCATATTTCCCTAGCATAACTTTTCCCATTGATTTTTAATCTTTTGTTTTCTTTTTGTCTTATGTACGTCTTGTATTGCCTGTTGTGCTTTGTGTCTTATGTGTCTCTTGTTGTCTGTTGGGCTTTGATTTTTTTTTTTCCAATAAGAGAATTTCTAATTAGTGACTGTGATCACCTTATTGTAATTGTCATATGAAAATTTACTTTACACATCTTAAGACTCATACTCATTAACTTACTCATGTTGCTTTTTTAATTACCAAATCTCTGTCTTTCTCCTAAAAGAGAAAAGCTTTTGCTGGCTCTCAGGTCACGATTTCTCCTTGCCCTGATCAATATTAACAAGAATTTTAGCTTGGGGCATTTATTTCACAATTTTGGGGTTATTGTTAGCTGAGGTATTTTTGTCTTTAACCACAGAGAGTTTTAAAACATACTTCTGTGAATATGTCCACTTCTCCATTTTCATTTGTTTGTGTTTTTCTGGTACTCCTATTATTGATTTTGGCAATTCCATTTCTATATCTCTTGGTTTTTCTTTTCTACTTTCTATATCTTTATTCTTTCCTATTTTCTCTGAGATTTATGATCTAGTTTTTAACTCACTACTTAATTTTTCAGTGGTGTCTAAATTATCATGTGTTATTTATTTCAACTATTCAGTATAGTGTTACTTCAGGTATTGCATTTTTATAACCAATAGTCCCACTGGCTTCCTTTTTTCTTGTTTCTTTTTAAATCAATTACTAATTTTTGTCATGCATGGGTTTTCTCTGCTTCTATAGTTTGTCCAGGGTTGTTATCCAGAGAGGGAATTAGCATCCTAACCAGTTTGTCACCTTGGCTGTCCCTCCTGTTCCTCAGTGTCTCTTCTTTCTTGACTCTCTACCTTTTTTTTTTCATCATCTGATGCATAGTGGAACGGGTGAATGAATATTCGTAATCATCATCCTATCTATTCAGATCCCAATTCTTGAAACTAAGAAGTGGAAATCCTGTCAGCAACAGTATTAAGAGCAGTCCTGACTACTATATGTAGCTTTTTCACAGGCCTCAAATTAGGACTAGTGTGTCTGTTGAGAAACCATGAATTTTCCCAAAACATGTTTTGTCTCTCAAATATCCACACAAAGATGTCATTCAAAGTGAAGAAGCTGCAAACTAGCATTGTGTGTGAAAAATTCTCTGGCCAAAAATAGAAATCACCACTATGGAAAGATACCCTTGAAACTACAGAAAAATAAATGCCATCTGAAGACCCTTTTTGGTTGAAGGAATCTATGGACAATGAATTAAGTTAACTTTGGACTAAAAAGATACATGTTGTGAATGATCTCTCTTCTCTTAACCACTGAGAATTTACTATGTGATAGTTTTTAGAGTTAAAAAGGGGAATAGCCTTACCTTGAGAAGCTGGCTAGGATAGTAGGACCCATCAAGATGGCAATTTAAAAAGCAGAGGCATTGGGTAGCCTTGATGTAAATCCTAGCTGAGACACTTACTGTGTGATTGTGGTAGACAATTTATTCAATTTATCTTCCACGTAATTTTCTCATCACTAACATGAGCATAAAGAGAGGACTCATTGTGTTATAAAGAGTAGGTGAGCTAATGTCTATTGGTCTATTATATTGAGTACAGTGTTTTAATGATTGGTGTTTATCTCTCTTTCTTCTTAAATCATCTCTATTAAAGTGATGCTCTCCATAGCTTTAAGTTCACAATATTCCTCTCCTGATGAGAGCATACAGAAACTGCAATGGATAAGTGCAATGAAGAAGGGACTATATCCAGAGAAATTCTTGCTGCACAGAGACTAGCCACTGATTCTGCTATGCAGAGATCTTAGGAGTTTATAGCTGGTTGTTTATTGAGTTGTATGGCCTCTGTATGAGAAACCGATGTGCTAGCTTTAATCACCCAGTCTGGCAGCTTTGGATGGAGACAGATTTCTCAATCTTTTCTAAATATTTTTTTTTCATTAATGACATCTCAACTGGCTGTATTGAATTTCTATTAGGCACTTCACTTGCAAAACTCTGAGATTTTATTGGGGACAAAATTCTCCAAATTTTAAAATAACAGGTCTCTTAAGCAAAAGAGACTGTAGTGACATGAGGTGACATTGTTGGTCAATAGGTTAAGAGGGATGGCACGGCTTGTGTCTCAGTGGAAGGATTTCTGGGAAAGCTAGATAGAAGGCATTGAATTTCTGTAAATACAAAATGGACATTGATCAGTGGCTTAACAGACTGGCTGGCCCATGCTTAAGATAATGGAAAATCTCTGAAAATTCTCAGAGATTCTTGCTAGTCTGAATGAAGGAGGATATTATATTAGAAAATCTTCCTGTTCTTTGTAGTTATAGTTTCAGTGACTGTGTTTTCTTTCCTTCAATGCTTCATATTATTCAGAGATATTAAACAAATGTTAATTTCATGTCCAGAAGAAAAAACATCAGAAATACAGTTATTTCTTAATTTGCAAGTATGGCTTCTCTACTTTCCTTTGCCCACACATGCACATATTATCATACTTTTCTGTATGTTTCCAGTTATTGCTTGATACCCCCTGCTTGATACAAGTTATTCGTTCAGTAAAATCAACTTTCATAAACTTAAGTTAGGAATATCATCTTGTTTATTGTCAAAATAGCAAATAGAATTCCCTTCTGAGTTTACCTGATTGCTCTTCTAAATATGGATTCTGATCTACCCTCTTCATAAAGAATTTCATTTTAAATCCAAAAGTGTTAACTCCAGTGATAACTAGTTAAGTTGTAATCTAGCTAATGGAAGAACCACTGTTTTAGACCTTGTCAAGGCAGTGAGTCTTCCTTGAGCCTTTGTCCTGAGATCATGTTCTGAGAATGTTTCTTACAACTGAAGCTCTTATGTCCAGTGTTAATGAGGAGGGAAGATCACACTCAGCTACCACCTCCAGCCACGTGTGTCACTTCATTCTTCCATCAGTGGTTATGGTTTGAGGGTAATACTTCACTTAGCAGGTTTTGATTTTTACCCTTACACCAAAAAGAAGCAGTCCCTACTGTAAAGAAGGTTTGCCTTGATAACTACTATTGATAAAATTTTTTTTATAGCGGGATGGAAGGTGTATGAAACATCTATTTAATCAGTGTCTAATGAGTGAAGGAATGAATGAGAATGATTGTAGCTCAAGGATGATAGCATTTTTGTGATGTTTTCTTCAACATTTTTCCCTGCAGTAACTGTAATATTCATTTGCACCTAAAGGCCTATTTTGGATCAAAAAATAGGAGTCAAAGCAAAAGGGAAGCTGACCATCTGAGTACTGGTTTATCTCTTGAGAAATCATGTATTATGATATGATGAGAAATTGTTTTTATTCCTCATGATTACAAAGATAATAATATCTCTTTTTATCCCCCTGTGGAACATAAGGGAAAGATGTAATCCATATATGTCCTTTCAGAAGAAGTTTCCCAGATCTCATGAGGCCACAGTTTTGGAAGTTCTCACATAATGAGAAGAATCTATAGATTGCTCCTGTTCCCCTTTATTAGTCCATCCAAGTTCTCATTTAATGCTCATTTTTTCCATTTCATGCTTTCCAGATCTGAAAATCTTTCCAATGGTGGCCTTTATGCATTCTAATGATAGTTAATTAGTTGCCTTTCATCTAGCCTTAGTCTCTCTCCCAAACTATATTAAGAGCCAATGATTGTAACACTTCTAATGATCTGACATGATATTGGACAGATCAAATCTGGTCCCAGAATAATGAATTAAAAAAAAAGAACAATAAAAGGATATTCTTGCCTTTGATTTCTTTGCTGTCCTTCCTAAACTAATGCAATATTGACTGACAGTGATGTGTGGTTTTGTGTTATCAAGGGCATGAGAACAGTGTCACTGAGTTTACAATCAAATTGAGACTAAAGATGGTTGTACTAATAAAGATAATAACCTTGATATTTTGTGCATGGTTTCTAACCTATTCTTTTAGATTATCTTTCCCACTCCTGAAGTACAAACAAGATGGGATGTTAGCAGCCCATGGCTGAAATGAAAAGCAGCATGGAATGACCAGGAGACAAGATGAATGAATGAAAGATGAATAATATATTTCTTTAGAAAAATATGCAAATATACATCTTTTGCTTTTAACATACTCTGTATTAATTTATACATATATATATAGCATAAGCATTTCACATAATTTGGGCAGAACTATGTGCAATTCTATAATAAGCTATTTTGTTTTCTTCAGGCCCTACTATATTAGCATAAAACATCTAAAATATTTTAGCAATATATTATCACATTTGTACCAGAGCTGCCAGAAATACTCTGTTTTCCATGTTTGTAAACAAAAATAGAACAATAGTACATAACACCGTGATTGGAAAAATACCTTCTTTTCAATTCCCCCCTTACATGCAGTAAAGGAGACTTAAACTACTTTAGTATCCAAAATTCATTTTCTCTGTAGAAATATAATTTTCTCTGGGTGCACTAAATATATAACCATTACAAATCAATTTATTGTCTTTCCACAACTAAATCATTTCTGAAAGGCAGTGGCAAAATATGACATGGATGAGACTGGAGATTTGGAGGATTTCAATATATCTCCTCATTTAGCATACAAATTAAATAATGGTAACTCTAATTACTGTTGCAAATTCACAGATTAATTTTAGGTACCAGTAATGATACTGGTTTATTCAGGGATTTTCAAAAATCTGATACTGGAAAGTAAAGAGAGATATGGGACTATAATACTGGATTTTAATGAGAAACTTTTAAAATGAATTGATTTATGGTTAAATTTGTAGCAATTTTTCCCCCTCCTGTTTTGCTAGTAACAAGAAACAATAGGTCAACCACAAACTGATTTCTAATTCGCCCTCCTGAATCTTTCTGGAAAAGACTGACATCTCGTTAAGCTTTGAAGCTGGGTGGAAAGCAGTTAATGGAAATATGGAGTCTTTTAATTACCAGTTTTCAACAAATTTATCTTTTACTGCTAGATAGCACCCAAGGGCAAGAGGTAATCTGCTTTATAAACCTTGAAGTAATTTGCTTTATAAATCCTGGAGTTTAGGAAAGTGGAAAACTCTCTTTAAAGAGAGTATATTGTCTTCCACTAAGAATTATAGTTTTGGCAGTTTTGTAAAAATTTTTACAAAAATTTTTTGTAAAAATTTTTAGTGATGGATTCTTTGTGACCTCTCAGTTTATAAATATCAGCAACCAAAATACATTCAACATTAAGACCAATTCCCTACAGCAGTTAGGGCCTGCCCAATGGACTGGATTATCCAAAACCAAGCTGAGCATGTAACGTTTCCTGCAAATTGACTCTAAATTTCTTTTGCATTCAAAGCATACATCTTCCTGCCAGGTCTTTTTCTTCACATATTTAGTCATCTATTAGAAAGCTACTTTGTCTTGCAGAGGTCACGTAGTTCGTGTGGTTTACATTGTAAGGATGGTAAAACTTCTCAGTAACATCAGTATTGATTGAAATTAAAAAAATTAAAAATCAGATCCATAGTCAAATACAGAAATACTCTAATTCAAAATCTAGAGTTAAAAAGAAAAATATTGAGAGTGATTTTAATTTTTTAAAGGTATAAATGGCTCAATATCAACAAGGAGCACCCTGTATCTGAACTAGGTCAATTTCATTGTGTTTTTTTGATACTTTGCTTGCATTACTGTGACATTTGCATCTCAGTCCTGGATGAATGATGGAGTTCACAAGTTGCAGTGGGAGACTCCATTCCTAGACTGTCTCCCAAAGCAATAGTACCAAGAATAACTTTCTTCAGGTTTATTATGGACAAATTCACTGAATAATTCTTCACAAATGATATGTTCGGTTCCTGGGAGGATGGAGATCACCTTAGATGCATGGTCTTTCTCCCAAGAAATGATGGCTCAGTGATCACGATACTGTGTTTGCTTCACATTCAAGCAGATGACTCTTGCTCTATGATGTTCAAAGGGATCATCTCAGCATTCTCCTCGCCTTGGCTGTTGGCTGGTACATTCCTCCGCTCCTGATGGCAAATGAAAACCGGGATGTTATCGGCCTCGGTGGCAGCTGCAGCGCGAATGGAGCGATTAGAGGGGCGGCTCCCCCAGCGCTGATTCCATTGAATTTTGAATTGGGCCCATTGGCGCTTCACGGTAGTTTGAACCTGGAAGGGAAAAAGGAGCCTTATTTTCATATGATAGTCAGGAATGATCAATGCAAAGTGTGTGAACATGATTCTTAGAGCTTATCAGAGGTTAAAGTTGAATTGTAATGCTGATCTAAAGAGCTGAGCTGTGTATGCTGTGGCCACAGAATATACCAACTTGGAAGAAGAATTTGCAAATGGAAGAACTGAGTTACTTGCCTAAATTATCCCTGGGAAGGTTGTTTGCTAGTTTTAAGAAAAGGTTTCTTTTTTTTTTTTTTTTTTCATTTGAGGCAAGAGTCTCATTCCGTTGCCAGGTGCCAAGCTGGAGTGCAGTGGTGCTCTGCGCCTCCCAGGTTCAAGCAATTCTCCTGTCTCAGCCTCCCGAGTAGCTGGGACTATAGGCGCGTGCCACCACGCCCAGCTAATTTTTGTATTTTTAGTAGAGATGGGCTTTCACCATGTTGGCCAGGATGGTCTCAATCTCTTGACCTTGTGATCTGCCCACCTTGGCTTCCCAAAGTGCTGGGATTATAGGCGTGAGCCACTGTGCCTGGCTTAAGAACAAGTTTCTTTGGCTCTTGTAACCAATGAATAAAAGTTGATTTGGTTTCACAGGTAATGTGGTGTACATGTCATAATAGGGAGAAAGGTTGACAAAACTTTTTATATGCTACCATCCCTGTTAAGGCAGAAGTTTTTAATTTAAGTGTACACATTATTGGGCATGAAAAACATATATGTAAACCATAGCACAGTACTGGATTTTGTGATAATGGCTTCATACCATTGACTTTTCCTTGTCTGACGTGACTTGAGATGGGGTGTGCCAGATACACCTCTGGTTAATACCATGACAACTTTTTAAGAATAAGATTTCAATCTTTTTCTTTTGAAACACTTCTAAAATGTAAACAAATCTGCCAGACCTTTTTATAAATATGACAAATTATATATTGAACACAAAAGGTGGAGAAGGTGCTAACATCAGGAAACTCTAAATATGAAAACTACAATAACCACAACTGAAAATAGTACCACAGACAGTGAATTTGCTTGTCTAGCTCTGTTTTTTATAGAACCCAATTCAATTTAGTAGTTAGTTTCATCCTTCCTATTGTCTCCAAAATTCTTGCTTTTCTCTATAGCTGAACAAAACTAGAAAAGAGATTATTACAATAATCTCTATTCTGTATTTCTGAGTTTCTGTTGCTTAGTACGTATGACAAGCTTACATAAAAATATTTGCATTGATTTATTAATACATTCTTAGTTCATTCTGCTGTCAAACTAACATATAACAGCTAAACACATAAGAAAGAATCTGGGGAATATATAATGTGAAATAAGTCATGTAACTACTTGATCATGGAGAACCATTTTATCTACTTTACATTTGTACAAATCTGAAAAAAGAGAAAATGACAGCAAAACCGATTAATGTTATACAACTATATGTAAAATATAAGGCTGAATGCTTCCGTGGCAAATATGCCTTTTTTTCCGCATCTAGTAGAGTAACAATTTCTTCTGAGAATTATTAGTATTTTTCATATATTTTTAAAAATTTTACTCAGGGAACGACAAAGTCAAATGATTCCTCAGAAAGCAAGTAAAGAGGGTATAGAACTTGTAGCTGGAGAAGTTTATCTTCACACAGCAGAGCAACTGTCAGGTTCGAGGTGACAAATGGCAATCAGAATTATTTAGCAATCTGATAATCTGGAATACTAGATTTTTCAGATTATGGAGGCAACACATCCTGAGTTTTGTTTATTTTGTTTTGGAGGTAATGAGTGCTTGCACGCAGAGTACTTTATGTATAAAGTGATTTAAAAGAGACAAAGACAAAAATTTTAAGTGCTAAGGAGTAAGATGTGCCATGCAGCTGAAAGTTGTATTGAAAAAAGCCACACAAGGAACAAAGGCTAAAATAACAAGTTTTGGATATTTATTGAGTGTTTACTATGTACCATATCACAAGTATGTGATTTGTATTAACTTATTTAATCCTTACAACAGCCCTACCAGAAGGGCACTACTATCTTCACTTTATGGATGCGGGGGCTGAGGTTATGCAACATGTCCAAAATCATGCAGCTATAATGTGGCTAAACCACAGTAATTGGAAGAAGAATTTGCAAATGGAAGAACTGAGTTACTTGCCTAAATTACCCCTGGGGAGGTTGTTTGCTAGTTTTAAGAAAAGACTTCTTTAGCTCTTACAACCAGTGAGAGCCTGGCTTTATTTGGGTGGTACTATTACTGTAGCTTTAAATGCCAGGGTTATAATCTGGGAACCATCAAATGCCCCATTGAGAAACTGGGAAATACACAGGTTCAGCACATTTTTGGAGAAGCACTGTCTCCAGTCAAAGGAAGCTGATAATTTCCACAGATTCAGCATCTCTTAAATACCAAGATTTTCCTTATAGCTGAATCTTACACAGATATTTAGAAATATCTAAGCAGGTAGTTACAAGTTTAGAGCTAGTTTAAAAGCATCCAGCATGAAAAAGAGGTCTTTTATTCCTCACCTGTCCTTTTAAAATAACTCTTATATGAGTATCTATTTATATTAATAAAGTACCCAGCCCAGCATGAGGCCAGAGGATTTGAATTCTATTTTAATTTTTAGAAGTTATTATTACAGAAAGGTTCACAGCCTTCTCTAATTGCACCCAAAATTATAACCCATCCTTTTGTGTGGAGATGGCAATTTGCTTTGATTTGTAAACTATACATATAACAACAGGCCCTTAGCAGCATATAAAAGATGCTTAAAGAATTATAGAC